>DF357216.1:230429-244410 GCA_000787875.1 Solanum virginianum | reverse complement strand
AACTTATATTTTGTATTGTACAGTTAGTCGAGGCGGGGCCTATCTCGACCCTTATTAGATAGTTGTCATTATTTATACGCTTTGTAGCCTATGTAAATTAAAGTGTAGTCATATCTTGTACTTTGGATAGCGTGGCCCCAACGGCCTAGTCAGATGCTTTTCCTTTTGGCTTGTTAGTGCTATTCACTTTCTTAAAGGTATATTGGGGGTGAAAGTCCTTATAATGCATATAGAAGACGCATAGGTACAGTTGGTTCTCCCGGGCCTTACCGGCAACGAGTGCCAGTCTGCCTCAATGAGATTTGGGGCGTGACACTTTTAAATTAGAATTTCCTTATATTTAGAATTCACTTTTGATTTAGGACTATTCTATGTGAATAATTGTCTATGCTATGAAGGAAAAAGAAAAATATTATTATGTTTCTATTATTTAAGACTTTCAAATTAACTAAAATTTTGATTATCAAATATCTTGTTAATAAAAGTATGCAATGCAGCAAATTTAAAAAGAAAAAAAAGGTAAGTAAAATTACGTTAAAAATATTAAACTACTCATTTTATATTTAGTAGTCTTTTTTAAAAATAAATTTTAATCGATTAATAATTTAACTCTTAACTATTCAACTCAAAATTATTATTCTATATATTCATAAACTATTAACATATCTATATTATAAGTAATTAAATTGATTCTCTCATCTTTGTCCATTCATAATAGATTAAACTATTAAATCAAATTAACAGTACTTATTTAGTTTTGTTTATATGAATATTGTATTTATTTTAATTGTAAGTAGTATTTATATATAATTTTTAAAGTGACACGGCACATACGTGCAAAAACATGTATACTGAACTAGTATATATACACACACGCAAATACTAGATCTAAAAGAATCATTTTCTTCGATTCAACAGCAAGAGGGCAACAAATCTCATTTTCATATCTAATAGAGTAATTCTATTTGCTAGACCTTATCCTTTATAAAAAAAAGTAGTTGTTCGACTTTATGAGGCGATACTGCCAACTTCTATCTCCATTCATCAACTTGTGAAACTCCTCTCCCATTATCATATGCATGCCTTTTAGGAGATCCATCATATTTTTTGTCGCTGCTTAATGCGAACTCATTAAATTTCTCATATTGATTAAAAAAAAATATCAAATTATTTTATTATATGATCTAAGATAATTTTTACTTGCTTAAAAAGATTAAATTAAATTCAAAATTTATTTTCTTAATATAGACATAACCTATTTGGACCCCGTGAACTTGAGGTTTATTCTAGAAGATGAATAATTAAATAATCAAATATAAAAAAAATTAAAATCAAAAATCATTTAGATACACACTAAATAAATATATCAAAAATATCAAAATGTTATATTATTTTCCCAACAAGCATTTGGAAAACTATCACTTAACTAACCAACCTCGTTTTATTGTTAATTACATAAAATATATCTCATAGGGTGATCATAAGTTGGAATTAATATAAATATAAAAAAAGCATAAAAAAAAGAAAAGGTCTAAGAGATGGTTAAAAAAAAAAAAAAGAAAGAAAAGAGAACATGGATAATGTTATAGAAAGTACAAAATAAAGGAATATGCCCTTCTTTCAATCAAAGAATACCTTGAAATTCTTCATACGGATCAACTATGGGGAATCTTAAACCCTATGCAGTATAATATTGGCAAGCGTTTGATCATAAATTTTAAAAATTTTATTATTAAATATATATATTTAATTATAAAATTAATTAAGTTTTAAAAATTCTATCGCTACATATTTTTAAGTTGTCAGATATTGATTTGAAATCTTTGAACTTTTACTCATAATTTAAACACAAATTCAAAAATTTATCCTAATAATACATGTACTTGAAATTACACACAGAATTTGAAGAGAATAAAATATATTACAATTTATTCTGCTTTCAAAACATCAACTTGAGTGTAATTTTAAAAATTTTAAAATTTCATTTCTTCTATTTTTTCTTAAAAAAGAAAGTTTGAATTGAATCGAATTAAGTTAACGAAAGCACAATTATGAAATAACATTATGGTTCAAAATTTAAAAGGTATTTTTACTTTTTTTGCTTCAAATTATTCATGAGAATTAAAAAGATAACTCATGTTTGAGTTCCTAAATATTTCAAATTATTAAATATTGATTTGAAAATTTTAGACTTTCGCTCATAATTTAAATAGTAGTTCAAAAATTTATACACAATAATATATCAATTGTAGTTATATAAATATAATCTGAAAAGAGTAGAATGTATGTCCACTTGCTCGAATACAACTTGAAAAATTTAAAATTTAATTTTTTTATTTAGGGAAAGAAATTTGAATTTGAATAGAGTTAAAAGAAAAAGCAAATAATGAAAGAGAAAAAAAAGGATAATTATCCATTCCACCAATTATAATTTAAATTAATTAGAGGAATAAAAAGTTCACATTCTCGGAGTACACAAAACAAATCTCCCCTTTTAATACTCACTCTGCTTTGTAGGGTTTCAGATGTTTTGTTTCCCTTAAAACCCTTTTGCCGCCGATTCCCCTCTCATTTTTGCGGGAGATCTGTTTTATTTTTTTGAATTTTTCGACCGTTGAGTTCGCCGGAGATGTCGGAGGTGGAAGAGAAGGAGGTGAAAGGTGGGGAGTTGTTATTTTGTGGATGTACTAGTTGGGATTTTGTTGGTCGCCGGAAAATTTTGCCGGAGGGGAATTTGGTGTCTCCGACGAGACTTCGTCCGCTTGTTGGTGTCGACATTTGTTTTGTTGCTGCTGGCTGCGGTATAAACTTTTCCGCTTCCTTTTTTTTTTTTTTTAAAAATTATTATTTTGGCTGAGTAGTTTGATCAGTTTGTCTTGTTGTAGCTAGCTGCAGTATACACTTTTCTGCTTATTTTTTTAAAAAAAATTATTATTTTGGCTGAGTTTTCTAATTAGTTAGTTTGTTTAGAGCTTAAAATGTTGTGAAATGTATGTTGATGATTCATATAGTTGACCCTAATTAGTTTGGATTAATACAAAGTTATAGTCTTTGTTGTAAACTTATATATGGGGGCTGTCCATAAAATCCTGGAATTTTAAAAGGTTGTTTCACCTTTTTTCACTTCAAATTACTCGATTTTTCTTTTAAAAAAACAACTCAAATTTGAGTACATGGTTGAACACATTTCCGCTTTGAAAACCAAAACTACTTTTTTAAAATTCTATGGCCAAACGCGATGTGATTGAAGACTTCCCGTTTTGATTGTTTGCTTTCATTCTTGGTGGAAATGCAGCTTCTTGTCACTGTGTAGCACTAGATACTGAAGGCCGTTGTTATACATGGGGAAGGAATGAGGCAAGTGTGTAGTGTGTGTGTGTTTTTAATTTTCTTTTGTGCCTTTTGTTGGTGCTTTCTCTTTGTTGGAATGTCAAGTGTGTTGTGGCTTTGCAGAAAGGGCAGCTTGGTCATGGAGATACAATAAGACGTGATAGACCAACTGTTGTTTCAGAACTATCTATGTAAGTAGTTCTTTGTTTTGTATCCTCTATCAGTGGCAGATATAGTAAGCTCAAACCATACCACAAAGGAGTAAAGGCT
Source organism: Solanum virginianum (assembly GCA_000787875.1). NCBI lineage: Eukaryota > Viridiplantae > Streptophyta > Magnoliopsida > Solanales > Solanaceae > Solanum > Solanum virginianum. Next base: position 240,810 of record DF357216.1, on the reverse strand, counting down.
GCGTAGCTATGCCACACCAACTTAAAATCCTAAATTCAACCCTTTTTATGCACATAGTTATTTGACTCTTTCTTTTTCTTGATAATGTTGAGACAAGATCCCATCTTTCTTTTTTTTTTAAAAAAAAGACTTTTTTTTTAAGAAAAAGAACTTAGTTTTTTATTTTATTTTGTCATTGTGCTTTCTCACTTGACCAAAGCCTTGGGTCAATGCATGTTTCAAGGGTACATGTAAAGTGAGATTCAAAAGAAAAGAATGTTATAATGGTGAATATTCCAATGGACAACAGTGTTTGTTTTTTAACTCAAAACTGAGTTTTTATATGTGTCTAGAAGATGCTTCCAATATCCTCCTTATATTCCCTGTATAGTTAGCCCATTTCCCCTGAAACCCTTATTTCTATCAAGTATTTATTCCTGGCGTCACTTAAAACTTTTTGGTTCTAGGTATAAAATTATTAGAGCTGCAGCTGGAAGGAGCCACACAGTGGTAGTTACGGACGACGGACAGTCCTTTGCTTTTGGTTGGAACAAACATGGGCAGCTCGGTATAGGCTCTACAAAAAATGGTGAGCCCCTTTCTTACCCTCTGTACTCCTTACCGTGTCTGTTTCTGACTCACTTGCACCAAAGGAAAAGATTCTGTTTGTATTCAAAATGTTGTTGTCTCAGTTGCATGAACATTATGTGATCTCCCTCTTTGATCATGCATTTCTCTCCTGATATTACCTAAGGCACTTGGATCCTTTATTCTTATTTATGAATTCATGTCAAATTGGGAGTAACAAGTGTGTGGATATTTCTTGTGGATTCATCAAATTCATTGAAAGTTACCAGAAACCTAGATTCACATGTATTGGATACTTACACCTACCCCACAGTAACACACACTTTTCCATCTCGATGCCTACACACCAACTAAGTGAGGCGAAGTGCATGACCTGGTTTTCACCAAATTTCAAGGTTTAAGCATGCTTTAAACGAACCTTTAACAAGACTAATCTAGTGTAAGGAAGGACAAGAAATTTATGCTTATGTAAGCTAGTGTAGGATCTCATTGAAAAAAATATAAGATAGTGTAGGACGGAACCAAAAATTTTCCTTAAGCAATGTTGTCTTTATTTCCTAGCAATGGTGTCTTGGGTTGTTTTTCCTTACACCTATAAAACAAATTAAGATCTGCACTTTTTTTGTATTGTCGCAGAAACCGAATTATCTCCAGTCCGGTGTGCCGTCACTGAAGTCCACACTACTGCTTGTGGGGCTGATTTTACTGTGTGGCTAACATCAGTTGAAGGAGCTTCTATATTGTATGGTTTGTGAAGTTTTTACTTTCTACGACATTGATCTTGCTGTATACAAATAAAAGACTTTTGTAGTGGCATTATCAGCTCCAACTTTTCTTGCACTCTGATTTTCATGTTATTTTGTGGCTTCTAGAACTGCTGGTCTGCCTCAGTATGGTCAGCTTGGTCATGGTACTGACAACGAGGTACACTTAATGAAGAAGTTTAGTTAATTTTGTTTTAGATTCTGTGACATGGACAAAGACTTCCAATATTATCTTGTTATATATCAGAAGTTCTAGGCTAATCTGCTGCATAACACTATCAAACTGCAATATTTCCTAACCAGCAACAATATGTCATGAGAAGATCTGTTCAATTTGATTGTTAGTGATGCAGCTTTGGTGATACTTCTACATAAACTGAAATCACAATTAGCAGGCAACTGGATGAGTATAGTTGTTATTGTCTCCAATCTATCTTGTATTCTGTTCAATGCCTTTTTGTCCATTGCAACATAATGCGCTTGTTCTTTTTGCTAACAGAGAGTAAATTTAACCAAATGAGGTCTACTTTTAAATACTGACTTTTAATTTCTCCCTCAGACTTGTTTTCTGCTTTATGCACATGAACTTTTTGTTCTTCACTTTTTTTTAAAAAAAAATGAAGTAAGATATTCCATTAAAAAATGCTCTATACATGTAAAGTTAAGGAGAGATTGGTACCCTGAACAGGCAAAGTGCTTACCTGAGGTCTACTTCTAAATACTGACTATTAAATTACTGCCTCAGCCTTGTTCTCTTCCTACTTTATGTGTATCAAGTTGTTTTTTTTTTTTTTTTTTGAAGTAAGGTGTTCTATTAAAAAGCGCTTTATCCACATAAGTTAAGGAGAGATTGGTACACTAAACAGCCAAAATGTTTAGGTATGCAAAAGTGTCTATTGCGTGCCTATGCAGCATTATTGGAGGATAGTTATTTGAAGTACTTTATTTATTTTTTTATTATTTATCTTTTTGACTGTATTACATGACAATGATATAGACATGCTGATGTCGGGTGCTCATTGCCATTGCAAACCACTTTAAAGCAGTCATGTCTCTGCCTTTTCCTGTTTCCTTGCTCATCTAATTTCTATTTTTACTGACATCTCTCTCACCAATCTGAAACATGTAGTTGATAAGTGTTGTAGATAGCACTGTTTCCATAAGATAATCAGTGTTTTCCTATTTCTCAAAAAACAAGTGTTCTCCTTTATAGTAGTGCACTTTTATACTTAATATTGCTTTTTTGTTTCCTGATGATCTCGGGTCTAATATTTCTCCAAATTATGTGTGGAAATGTAAATGTAAATGCACCAAATTGGGAAGACCATGGCCAATCTTTTCCCTTTGATGACAAGATGCTTGATGTTTAAATTTGGAAATTATTGTAATAAAGGCATTCACACAGTAGCATCTTTTTTTTGAACTGGGAGTTGTTGCTGCCTTTGATTGATCTGGGGATGCCCTGTAACATGCAGTATAATACCAAAGAGAGCTCTGTAAAGCTAGCTTATGAAGCTCAACCCCGACCTAGACCTATAGCTGCTTTTTCTGGAGAGACTATAGTCAAAGTAGCTTGTGGAACAAATCACACAGGTTCATCTCAACTTCATTTTAATAAATTTGTGTATTGTTGTCTTTCACATTTGTTAAATGCATTTACCTTCTTTTTTCCTGGATTTCAGTTGCAGTGGATAAGAATGGATATGTTTACACGTAAGTTCCACCTCAGCTCTTTTGTTTGGACTTGCCCATTTGTACAGAAGCTGATTTATTCTTTCCTCTGTTTTGACAAACAAATCTTAGGTGGGGATATGGCGGTTATGGGAGGTTTGTACATTCTATTTCATATTCTCATATTCAGATCTAAGTTAATGGATGTCAGTTGCACCACCTTGGCTTCTCCGTGCTCATTTTGTGTCCTTACAAGAATAAACATAAACATGTTGATATTTGTGTGTAACAGGCTTGGTCATAGAGAACAAAAGGATGAGTTTTCTCCTCGACGAGTTGATGTTTTTACACGGCAGAATGTCTTGCCTCCAGATGCAGTAATTTCAGCAGGTTCTGCCAGCTCAGCATGTACTGCAGGTATGATTTGTCTTGTTCTCTTTCCATTTGTTTTGAATTCATTCTTGAAATCCTGTCCATTGCACTTATATGAGTTACTGTGTATTAAAATGAGATGCATCGTAATTGATCTCTCTACTAGCTGCACTCTTTTAACCCAAGATTTTGTTTCCAAAAAATATTTCCACTAGTTGTCCAGAAGCCAAGTAGCTCACAATATAAGTTGAATGTGTAATCACTTGAGTTTGGTTATTTTGTACATGAACAACTTTGATTATATCTTATACTTGCTCGTTTAGTTTGCTTTGAGAGAAGTGTGACATTTAGCTAGCTGACATTTACATGCAAAAAGTGTGAAAATTAATGTCTGGTTATTTATGGGTTTGAAGTATGGATTACTTGTGAAAATAGGTATGGGCTAAACAAATCCATATTATTGCTGAAGTTTTCAATTAGTGTCTCAATTTTGAATACTTAACTAGTTTGAATATTTTCATGCAACTTAATGCAGTCCTACTTAATTCGAAATTGGTATTGCATATATTTTGCAAGCTTACATAGGTGGAATTAGTGGTTCCAAAGTTTGAGTACTCATTAATGAGTACTCAAAAAAGAAAAGTAAATGTCAACTAGAAAAAACACAATGCCAAAATACTTGGCTCACTTTGATTTGGGTCGAACAACACATAGTAGTATTCCTCAATTCCAATTAAGTTGGGGTCAGCTATGTGAATTTTTACCATGTTGGTTGGTCCAAGTAAGTTCATTACAGACCCACAATAATAATCATAACAATACCTTTGTAGAAGTAGTTAGATTGTTTTTGTCTTGAGATGAGGGATTATTGGGAAAAAGTCTTATCTGCCTTTGAGGTAGAGGTAAGGCTTGCGTATACTCTACCCTAAGACCCTACTTTGTGCAAGGTGGAAGTAAGACTTGCATATACTCTACCCTCAGGCCCCACTTTGTGGGACTACATTGGGTATTTTGTTGTATTGTAGTAGTAGTAGAAGTAGTATTATCTAAATATTATTATTATTATTGCTCTTATTTTTATATACTTAATTTATTTTTTGCTTTATTTTTATATGGTATGATGATGACATCAGTTTGAGCTTAAATGAAGAAGAATTATTTATATAGCTGACCTCAACTTGGTTGGGGCTGAGACATAGTTGTTTTTGTGGCAGTAAAAGTTGTTTTTGAAATGTGCTCTGCAATATGAAGATATGATCAGGCTACCTTGTAATAGTTGCAACAAGGTGGGCTCATGATTTACATCTATAACTTAACACTTCCTATAAAATATTCTTGTGCAGGAGGAGGACAGCTTTACATGTGGGGCAAATTGAAGGTCACAGGAGATGATTGGATGTATCCTAAACCTCTTCTGGATTTGAGGTTCTGTTCTTTACAGCATTTTTCGCCCATATTATATTACTGTAGATACAACATGAGTCGCATGTGTGATAAATTCCACATATTTGGGGGAACTATTATTTATCCAAGCTTTCTGGTTATAACCATTTGCAATAACATCAATGAAGACGGGTTTTAAATTTTATTTTCCTTGTGTCTCCTGATTAGGGATGATGGAGGGATTTCACTGCTTTGTCCCAACAGAGAGCCTATAGTCTTGTATTCAAGTTATGACATTTATTGTTCAATAGCATTGCTATTTAAAAGCAACCACATGGTGTTAGTGTATTGTTGTTTCTGCATCCATAATCATTGACTTGAATCGTTTAAAAAAGGATACTCTGTTTAAAAGTCCAATATTCTTTTCTGCTTTCACCAAGTCTATTGGACTGATATCCTGTATTTCTAGCGGGTGGAACATTCGATGTATGGATTCTGGCCAAATGCACCACTTTGTTGGTGCTGATTCCTCTTGTATAAGTTGGGGCAATGCGCAGGCTGGGGAGCTTGGTTATGGACCAAATGGACAAAAGTAGGTTTGATTCATATCTAACCTTTTCTCTTTTTTGGTGACCTATGTGTGCTTTGCTCATTAATTTTGTCTATTTTTCTATAGAACTTCTGCAGTTCCTAAGAAGGTAGACATATTAGATGGCATGCATGTTATCAGGTTTGTTTGTTTCTGTTTAAATAATAAATTTTGCAAGATGTAACTTCACATCAGAGTCTGAGTACTGGTGTCTTCCTTTTTATATAGTGTTGCTTGCGGATTTGCCCACTCCATGGTTGTTGTTGATAGGGCAAATGTTCAGGCTCAACTTGAGCAGGTAATGTTATGGTTATAATGTAGTTTTTTCTCTAGACATTATGCTAGGCCCAATAATGATTCGTCTTTAGGAGAATTAGAATATGACTTTTGCAGTTATATATATATACACATTATATATATTGTGGAGTTTGCGGGGTGGTGTGTGCGCGCTGATACAGGTTTGATTTTCCACAATTTACATTCATTTGCTTGTCTAGGTTACCTAATTTTTCCTGTTTTACCCAACAGCTTGATGTCTATGATGGCAAGGCTTCTGAGGAAGGTATAGCTCTAAGCTTCATTTATCTTCATATGGTTAATATACTTTTGGTTTCCTCTGAATTTGCTTCAAGGGCAGTTGACTCAAGTAGCCATCTGAATTGTTAATTCCTGGGGAGATAAAGGAACCAGGAGAGTCTGTAATGATGGTCAATTCATCTCCTTTTTCCTTGTGCCCTTATTTATTTTATTGATACTAATGCAGAAAAAAGGTTTCATTATATATGCTATTTGCAAATGATTATATGTTTAAGTGACTAGCTTCCAAGGAGTTCTCCATGAACTAAGCACTCTATGTAATTAGGCTTTTTAGAGAAGGAGATAAAATATGTGCGCGCAAGTTTAACCCCAACCCTCAAAAAAAAAAAGGTAGGCCAAGTGATTTTAGAGGCGGCTGCAGCTGTCTTAGCTACATTCAGACAATTCATATGTAGCTGCTCAATTTTCAAGGAGAATAGCAAATGTATGAAGATTAAATGCGTTGAGCAAAATTTAGGAGTAGTAAGGAGATTATCACTGATTAGGTGGAAGTGAAGTAAAAATAGATCAGTATTTGCAGTGCCTAGTACAGATTTAAAATATGTACTTTCAGTTATCTAGGAATATATAATGACAGATGCAATATAACAAATAGAATGAAAAGTAGGACTACTTAAATAAAGTAGTGTGATGGGACTGTTACGTGATAAGAAGAAACCTAACAAGCTAAAGTCAAGTTTTATAGAACAGTTGTGAGACTAGTAATGTCGTATTGGGGTGTATATAAGGTCTGTGAGGCCCAGCATGTCCATGAGATGAATATCATATAAATTGATAACATTGGACATAGAGGATTAACATAGCGAAGATCGCTTGAGATGTTTTTGCCATGTCCTATGTAGACCTCGAGATGTATAGCCGTTGGCACAATAGTCTGATAATTTAAAGGTGCAACAATATGCGTGAGTTTCATTTAAAATGATGATTAAAAATAATGAGTTAGACTTGAAATCACGTGCTTTATTTTTATTTTTATTTTTTTTTACAATTTATCAAAATCAATATTAGCTTATCACAAATTGCATGAAAGAAAAGGAATCTTATAGGTGATACAAACGGGTTTGGATTGATCACTTTGGTTGTTTCTTATGTTTGGTTTATTAGGATTTTTCTTTTCTATTCTGTCAGAGACGTGTTATTTCGATGTGGGTTAAGTGTGAGATTTGCAAATTCTCTTGTGTTAAAACAACCTTATTTTTCTTAATAGACAAATCTTAAAATTGGAACAATAAAAAAAAGTGTCAAAGTTTCCTGTTGTTTCGTGTAAATCTTTGTGCTCATTTTGTCAGCAGGTTTAGGTGTTGTTTTGGTTATTAGTTATGTAGATAGACATGCCAGTGAAAAGCTATATTTCTCTTGTTGAATGGAGATGGTTTGCGTGCAGCCCTATTTATCTTTACAATCATTTATCGTTCTTACTATTAACTGCATATTGTTCTTTGCTCCAGTGGAGGCAGAACCTGTGAGTGAATCTCCTGTTTCTAAGGCTCCCAAAAAGGCGTCTGCTAAGGCGCCTGCAAAGTCAAATAAAAGGAAGAAGTCAAAAGACTCTTCTGAATCTGAAGATGAGGAGGAAAATACTGATGATGAGAGTGATTATGAGGAGCAACCTAATGGGCGGACTAAGTCTTCTTCCAGGGGTCGAGGAAAGGCTGCTGGCAAAGCTACAGCAGCTAAAAAGGGTGCTGGTCGTGGGAGGGGTCGACCTCCATCAGCAAATAAAAGCTCCCAGTCTGAAGGGAAAGTATCGACAGGTAAAAGGGGAAGGCCAAAGAAATCGTAAGAGTACAACTTTCTGGTCTAACTGTAAGGCTTCTCAATATGATGGAATGTATCTTTATTCTCCATTGGCTAATTAGTTGCACTTTATCAAGTAATTCATTTTCGTCATTAATCCCATTCAACATTCTGAAATTTAGCAAGTGTAAAGCATTTGCGTTAAACTTGTAACCCTTATTGACATAGAGCATTGGCCGAAATACATATGTTTGACCTAGTTTCTACCTGGTCAAGCTCGTTTTTGCTGAGGGGAGGAGACTAGGAAAATGAAAGGAAAAAACCTATTTTGCCAAGTGTCTAAGGTGTGCTCTTCTTGATATTTTTGTTGCTAATGTATTTAGGACGAACAAGTCTATGATGATTAACAATTTCCGAATGTTTTGTTGTAGTTGATTTTGCTTTAACATTCTGTTCTAACCTTATTGATGATCAATGATAGCGACTTATACAACGATCATGCTGCAGTCCCAAACAAGTTGGGAATAATATTGTTTCATTGAGTCTACATGGAGAGACAATAGAAGGTTGTCTATGAGCTAAAAGAACCCCAGAAAACAGAAAATGTTCTTTTTTCAATATTTGTTGAGGGGGATTCTTGTAATGCACGTTGGAGTAATTCCAATGAGTACAGTTTAGAGTTATAATTATGTTGATGTGTGTGTTTTTGTCCCTACAGTTTTAATTGTGGTTGCTTGTAAAGTCAAGTATGGAATAGATAGCAACTACAAGACAAACATCTAGTTGCTTTCATTTATGGGAAAGCTAGTGGTGACTTTTCCCTATGTAGGGAACAATTGTGATTTGTGAGGGCCCTAATATAGAACAGAAAATGATGGGAATTCAAGTTTAATGTCTAAATCATAGATCTAAGTGTATAATCCTCTACCCTCACTCTCGATAACGTTTGTTTTGATTGTTACTTGAGTATTCTATTGTTTCAATCCATTGTTAGGCAACAAAAGCCTCATTTTGTGTAAAGGCTGATTTGGTGTTATCATGTGTTACCTTAATTTTTTTTTCTTACTTTGTCTTTATTGTTTTGTATTGTTTATGTTTTCATAGTAGATCTCTTGTACCCTAATTTTTTTCAAGGTTTTATCCTTCCAAATTATGAATCTGTGATACTATGTTGTAATTTATTTGAAGTAGTCATTAAAATGATCTAATTTGACTCTCTGCAAATATGATTAGAATTGGAATAATACATAAAAGATTAGCAGGGCTCTGTGCAAATATGATTTGTCTAAATGTTTCGAGTGTCATTTCATGTTTTGAAAGTTGAATATTTCCTAAATCATGATAAATTAATTGATTGATTAGAACAATAATAAAGTTTCATGATAAATATATTGGTTGAGAGCCTTGCAATACTTTCTATTAAGGGTACTACTTACACCCCCAACCCCCTAAGTAGGCTATGATGCATTAATTTTCCTAACTTAGATTTGATGAAATCAACTTTGTAGGTAGACAAAAAAAGAAACATTATGAAAAAAGTTAGTGGGGCTATCCTTGACATTTGTGGTTTTTCTATGATGATGATTTTTACAGAGCACCAGTGAGAAGGACAAAAGAAGAATAAGAAGGGTTAGGTTACATTTTGTGTAATTTTAATGATTAGAACTTTTCTCCATGTGCCTTAAAGGTCCTACCACCCATTTTTAATCAAGTAAAAAGTTGCATTTTTTGTTTGTGCAAACTTTGTCTTCTATTGTTGTACCTAAATGACACTTTGTGAAATTGTAATTATGAACTTATGCTTTCAAAGTAGTGAATTGTGATAATGAATTTATGCTTTCAAAGTAAGGTTCAATTCCCCCTTAGAATCTTTAGTCAATTCCATAATAGTTGACAATATCACTAAACCTAATTAAAATCTTGAAGGAACAATCAAGATGAAACCAAATCATGGATGTTCTTTTGTGAATAATGGAGGGGGAGAAGGTAGAATAAAGAATCTTTGGTAGGATTAGAACCCCACACATCCATTATTCTTAGCTTGGTCCTTCCCTTTGACAAATTCAGTGTCGTTTGTTCGGATATTTTTTTAATTGCTCTAGTAAAAATAGGGAGATTCTACCGTCTTCCACGATAACAAACTCTCGATTCCAAAGAAAACTTGATTGTTACGGTAAAATGTTAGTTTAGATGATGATTGTTATAGAGAGGTTTGATTGTACTATGATACTTGACCACGACAATAAACTCAAGGAGTCATTTGGTTTGAATACAAGTTACGATAGGATTAGTTATGATGGAATTAGTTATAATGAAATAAGTTATGATGATATATTTTTTTTGAATATTTGGTTTGTTGCATTCAAAACAATATGTATTTATAAATTATAAGAACAAATTATTTGTTTACAAAAATACACTTTAAATGTGAAAAGTAATTTATGAAAAAGGGTTTAACGGAATATCTTTATCATTTATCTATTTTAATCTTTACAAGTTATTTACTTTATTCTTTGATAAGTTATTCCGAAATTATTATACTGTCTAAGGGGAGGGATAGCTTATCCCAGTAGTAATTATTAATTCCATGATAAGTTATTCCGAACTCGTCAATCAAACAATAACCTGAATGACACTATAATTTAATCTTGAAACTATTCGATACTATCCTTCATACCAAACGTACAACCCCCAACTCGAT
>DF357216.1:213721-230354 GCA_000787875.1 Solanum virginianum | reverse complement strand
TATTCGAAGAGATAAAGAATTTGTTTGTGGTAGACCCACGACTTGTACTGTAATACCTTATATGACTTAATTTGTTATTTTCACATTTAAGTTGAATGGGACCTGAAAATATCATTAAACCTAATTAAAATCTGGAAGGAACAATCAGGATGAAACCAAATCTTGGAAGTTTTCATTATATTTTACCTTTTTCTTTTTGTACATTACGTACTTATAATAATTGAGAAAATGAACTAGTTATACACAAAATAATTATTAGTCAATCACATTTTTGGGTATATTTTATTTTTAATTATTCATAGGTAGCATTTTTTCGGTTTGAAAAAAAAGGAGGAAATTATAACTTTTCATAATTAAAAACGGATTACTTTAGCTAATTATGATTATGATTAAGTCTTACTAGGCCATTTTACCTTATTTTTTGGACTTCCTCCGTTTCATATTATTCAATTCTTATATAAAAATAGATGATTCATTTTACTTGTCAATTATATAAATTAAAAGAGTTTTATTATATTATTTTTATTTTCTTTTTTAATATTAAATAACTATATAAAAGAGTAATAATTAAAAAATTTAAATTCCAAAATATCATTAATGAAATTAGTTTAGTAAAATACATCTAAATGAATATTAATGTAAGAAATATGTTAAAATAATATAAGTCAAGTAACATGAAACAAGAAGTATGTGTACATATATATTATCAAAACTCATTTGTTATTTAAGTTATTATTGTTCCATTGGACGTATGTACTCCATCTGTTCATATCAAGTAAATTATTGAGATTTTTTTTGTAATTTAAAATAATTAAATTGTTCGTGCTGTATTTTTTTTTATGGTGTATCGATAAATTACAACTCAGGCAACTTGTGCTGATTGGTGTATCGATAAGATCAATACGTGTTTATTTTAATTGGAATTATCCGTTAATCATTTTGATTAAATAAATGTCGTGAACATGTGTAGTCCATGTACATTATTTCAACCTCACATGAAAAAAAAATAAAAATAATTTTTAAAAAAATATAAAACGCACCGATTTGCATGCGCTGTCAGTTGTAAGAAAACGGGTCGGGCGTTCTTCTCATGTGCTCCGCATGTGTCGGGTAAAACACTTGGCCAATAAGGATTGTTAATTTAATACTCTCTCCGTTTCAAATTAATTAAATTTTTGAGACTTTTTTCGATGTTTAAAATAGTTGAATTGTTCAAAGTTCAAAAGAATGTTTGAAGTTTTTTTTTCATATTTGATCTTTCATTTATTGAAGTTTTATATTTTCTAGGAGATAAATTACACTATATATTTATGATTTCACAAAAGACAATAGTAAAAAGTATGTTTTATCTTGAAATGCTTTTCTTAATATGTATACATTACGTTACAAATTCAATTAATATGGAATAAAGATAATAGTTTAATAATAATATATTTTAATTATAACTTTTTAAGAGGTAGGTTAGATCAACATAATATGACATACTGTTTTTCATAATACTTCATGAATGGAAGTTGTAAGATATCTTTTTTTTTTAATAAATAAGGTGCTTCTTATTTTCGAAATCATCAAATATTTTAATACTATAAACTTTAAACTAAAAAAATAAATTAACGTGATTTGAAATATTTATGGAAATTAATAAACAATCCTCGTATTTTGTGCTGCAATAAGCGTACATTCTAACTTTTTTGTCATAGAATACCTTCCAACATATTTGTTACAGGAGATTCTATTTTATGTTCTCTAATATCATAAATTATTTATCGTAATTTTTGAAATTATTTTATATTTTAAAAAATTTAGATGAAAAGAATATGTAAAAAAGTAACACGATAAATATTATTTTTTTTAGAAATACAGAATAAGGCTATGATTAATTTCTTTTACAAACTCTAGAGAAAGCAATTAAAATTTAGCACATTAGACTATAATTATCAAAAACAATTATTACGTCATAATCTAAGTAGATATCAGGGTCGCTTTTGACGAACTTAAATTTAATAATCATACTTATAAAGTTTTTGAAAAACTAAAAAAAAATATTCAATTTAATAAGTTTGAAAAATCAAAATATATTTAAAGATTTTGTTTAGACGTACCTTAAATATACCAAAATAACGTTGTAATGTTCAAGGACCACTTCATTGGAATTGTCCATTAGTTGGGACTCATCATATGTCTCTATTCGGATATTTTAGTCGGTATTCAATATTTACTATTTTAGTTTTAAAAGAATTATTCCCAATTAAAAAAAATTCAATACACAAAACTCGAAATTCATGTCATCTAATTCGGAGCAAAGGGACCTTAACTATCCCACTACAATATATGTTGATATTTATTTTAATGTTTAGCATCTCACAAATCACAAAATTCATTAATTTCTTAAACTATAATTAGATACCTTTCTTTCATGTTACGATTGCTTCGTTTTGATTTCAGTGTTGGAAAAAACAACCTAACTAATGGATTAACTTTGCACTAATCCATCATTAAGATTTTGGTTTAACTGATTCCATCTTTGGTCAATGTCACATTAACGACTATATAACACCAACTATAATCATCATTATCTTCTTTCCATATAGATTTAAATATTCAAAAAATGAAATTTTGTGAATGATTTTTTAATTGAAAAATTAGTTAAAACTAAAAAAAATATTTCAAGATATAACCAGCCAATGTATAACTCTTTATTGAATATGAAAATACTTAAATAGTCATTTGGAGAAAAAAAAATAGAAAGAATAAATAGATAGATGATCACTAATGTTACTCCCTCCGCCTAACTACTTGATCCCTGCTGACCGGACACAAAAATTAAGAAGTAGTAAATGATGGAGTAATTTTATCAAAGTACCCTTTGAATATAATAAATACTATAATCTTGAAAAATGTAATGGGGAAGTGACTATAATTAATAATAAGGGTAAATTAGAAAGTAAGTGTAAAATTGTCTCTTGATTTCATAAAATGAAAAAATATTGTTGGACATTGCAAAATAGTATAAGGGCCAACTAAAGATGGACGAAAGGAGTATTTCTCGTGATATTTGGTGAACTACTTTTGAAATTTGAAATACTTTTTGTGTCATTAATTTTTTTTGTTTTCATTTATTAATTTCTTTTTTCGGACACTTTTTTTTTTCATTTATTATTCAACTATATGTATGGTTATAGATGTGAATGTAATAAAGAGAACGAATCACCATTATTTTGTACTGATAAATTAAAAAACTCAGCTGAAATTTCAATTTTCATTAGAAAATATGTACTTTACTTTATAATACAGAACTTTACGCTGTAAGTTGATATTTAGTGTTATTTATTAGTAGTATTTTAATTATTATATTACTTTCTCCGTCTATCTTTATTTATTCAGTATATTATTTTAGGATGTCTAATAATACTTGTCTATTTTATGAAATTAAGAGATAATTTTATCCTTAGTTTCTAATTTGCCCTTATCATTAATTATAGTCATTTTCCTTATATTTTTTAAGATATTGTATTTATTATATTCAAATTGTCCTTATCATTTACTACTTTTTAATTCTTGTCCTTATCATTTACTATTTCTTAATTCTTATACCAAATTAACAGGAAAAAAGTAAAGATGGATGGAGGAAGTATTTCGTTGTTGTTATTGTTATTTTTCTGAATGATTTGTATTGCTTTTATAAATACTTTGATTTATTGTATTTGAGCTTAAAAATTTCGGAAATAACTTCTCTATTTTCATGAGATAAAAATTAAGTGTCTATGTTCACTTTATTTTCTTCAAATTTTATGTATAAATTACGTTAAATATATTATTATTATATTAATATATATATATATATATCGAACATCAAATAATTTTTTTAAAAAAACAAACAGATCTGAACTTAAATAGGATAATTTTTGTCTTCAAGTCTCAACGGAAATATATTATTAATATATCTTTTTCCTTTTATAAAGAGAGTACTGGGACCTGGAAAAAAAGAAAAATGGAAGCCACGGAACTCAAAATACAAAAGTTAGCTAGATTTTAGGAGAGTTTTGAAGTCCGTGTTCTTAAATTTTTTTTTTCCACTTTTATTTTTTATTATTATCAGCTCATGAGGTACAATTTCCAACAAATATAGAATATCTATTACTAATACTATTGCAACACTGGAAGGAACCATATACAAGACTGGTCAATCAGTGAGCGAGAGAAAGGAAAAAGGAAATGGGAAAATCAACTGCTTCTTCTTGCTTAAAGATCATTGCTTGTGGCAGTGATTCTGTTGACCGTGATGAACTTGAAGCTCCTTCTGAGGTGAAAAATCTAAAACCCCTTTTTCTCGGATCAATTTTTCATCTGTTTTTTTTTTTCCATTCTGAAGATGACAAGTGTATTAAAAATTGAATCTTTTTTGTGAGATAGTGTTTTTAAATGAATCTTGGATCAACCCCTCAAACTGTGGAGTCTGATCCTTTTTTGGGTTTTTCTTGTTTTTACAAATTGGTTGAGTTTTTGAGTTGAGCTGATTTTTTCTTGAGTAATGGAGCTTTTTTTGTGGAAGTTAGGTAGGAAAGTTTTGAACTTTGCCACTGGATCTCTATTAGGGGGTGCAAGATTGTGTAATGTGGACTGATTAGGTTTGGATTTGATTTGTGGTTTGGTGGGGAACTTGTTAGATGTATTTAAATAAGAGATATATTCTTCAATTGTTCATGTTTGTTAGTTAAATAATTGCCAAGTCCAAGGATAGGCTTGATTTTGGTCAGTTGATATGAAATCATTTACACCATGAAGCTGTGTACTGTGTGGATTCAATGTGTTTCAAAATGGAAATGAAGAAATAGTGATGCAATTTACTTAATAAAGAAAATTGATTCAATTTTTGACTGTCAATGAGGGTTGTGTTTTCCTAAGGTAAATGCCAGTGAATGAGTGAAACCTTTGATTTTCTGGTGTCCATGCCTCTTGTGCGACTGTAAGTGTTACATATGAGCTCGCTGGACCTGAGATCAATCAACTTTGCCTCAATCCCAGAATATTAGATTTATGTTCAGTATTTGTCAAAATTTAGTTTCGTTAGTCGAGTTGTTGTACTTGCTCTTAATAATGCCTTGTCAAATTTACGCTGTAAGTTTTGATAACATCTGGATTATCATGTCAATTTGAGTATGTAATATTTCAGCATCAAGTTAATCCTTATGATGATGTCAACATGCTACTCCAATGCAAGCACTACTTGTTTCCAAATGCTTTATGCCAAATATATGCTGTCTTCCTTCTTACGTCATTATGGCGTTGCTTCTGTGTAGTTTGTAATCTAAGTTGAGCTGATAATTCCAGATACGACTTAAGATTAACTATTCCCTGATTGGTGGAATGCATAAGTACGGAAAAACAAATCAAGTACCAATCTGCTTATGATTCATTTCTTATCTACGGTCTCTGCATGGAAGGTTAAGTGGACGGCAGGAAAAAAAACATCATTTGTTCCAAGATATGATAAAGAAGATCTTGTTGTCAATGGATTCATTCCCAATCAAAGGCATCTAGGCTTTATAATTTTTCTTAGTAGGAAGCTTGATTTTTCGATCTTCCTACTATATGCACCATCACTCATCTTCATATGGTGTGTTGATTGATTCCAGAAATGCTCAATCTACAATCTGCACGTTGTCCTCTCTTATCCCCTGCGGTCTATAGTACAGATCTAATATAGGACATTGATCTCTTTCCATTGTTTCCCTCTTCCTATCTACACTTTATTATGGGTAAACGGAGAAATTGATATACATGTGGGAGGTTTCTAAACTCTGCTTTTTGCAATACAACTTTATATCATATTGGATGTTCAGTTGAATCTTACACAATTCTAATAGAAGAATTTTTCTGAATTTATCTTTTGCTTTTTTCATTGCCTTTATTCTTTGTCGGATGAATTATTTGGTTCATTTTCATAGAGTAAAAGCTCAAGCGACAAACGTGGATGGAGTTTCCGCAAGAAATCTGCCAGGCATCGTGTATTAAGCAATACAGCAGTTTCAGAAACACCATCTGGGAACAAGGACTGGCCAGAAACTGCTAATGCCAATCTGCAAACACAATCTAACTCTACCATTTCGGAGAAGGCATCTGTCATCCAATGGGCAGATGAGAAATCCCAGTTTTCAACAGTCGAGAAGTCCCAGATCTCGGCAGACGAGAAGGCCTGGGTCTCGGCAGAGGAGAAGCCCCAGGTCTTGGCAGATGAGAAGCCCCCTATCTCAGTGGATGAGAAGCCCCATGTCCCAGAAGATCAGAAGCCCCACGTCCCAGAAGATCAGAAGCCCCAGGTCTCAGTGGATGAGAAGCCCCAAGTCTGCACGGACGTGAAGCCCCAGCTCTTGGCGGAGTTCTCAGCAGATGAGAAGCCCTTGATCTCCAAAGAAGAGAAGCTCGAGGTCTCCGAAGATGAGAAGCCCAATCTCTCTTCAGATGAGAAGGTCCCCGTCTCATCCGAGGAGAAATCCCTGGCCTCAGACTTGGTGGATGTAACACAATCAGAGCAAGGTACAGCTATAGTCAATGATGGTAAAGCTGATGTCATTCCAGATGAACCCGTTCTTATTATCCAGGCTGCAGTCAGAGCATTTCTGGTACCTCAATTTTGTTATCTATTCTTTCAATTAATTTGACCATTTTTATGGTTAAAGCTTTTGGCAGTTATATAGTTAATTTTGTATTTGATTGTTTCTTCTTCTAGGCACGAAGAGCTCAACTGAAGCAAAAGCATATAACTAAATTGCAAGCTGCTGTCCGTGGACATTTAGTTCGCAGGCATGCTGTTGGAACTCTGCGATGTGTCCAAGCTATTGTCAAGATGCAAGTTCTTGTTCGAGCACGTCATGCTAATCGCATCGCAGAAAGATCTAGTATCAAGGAGAAGCTAAATGTAAGTGTTGGAAAGATGAAGAGTGTGAAACTATGTTGGCCGTATTTCTTTCTCAAGCATAAGCCTGAAGGTTTTTGGTCGCCTTGCGTTGGAATCATATAATGACATCTTTGATGTTGTTTTCTTTCAGGGAAAGGAGGACTCAGGAACAAAATCAGAGTCCACATACATTTCTATTTCAAAGTTACTGAGCAATAGGTTTGCTCAACAGGTATATATGTCAGTAATTTTTCACTATATGATCTGAAAGATGCGACATTCTTTTTAGATATGTATCATTTCCCCTTTAAACTGATTTTTTATTTCTCCTTTGGTACAAGCTCCTTGAATCAACTCCAAGGACCAAAAGTATTAATATTAAGTGTGAGCCTTCCAAATCTGATTCTGCCTGGAAATGGTTAGAGAGATGGATGTCTGTAGCATCACCAGGAAATCAGCCGTCACCACAGTCTGAATTAATTGCAGAGCAGCAGGAGAATGAACCTACCGAGCAGTCCAGTAACCTTATGGAAAGTAAAGTTCAGCTTGATTCCGAGTCTGTGGACTTCAGACAGGCTGAGGAGGCATCATTTTCTGCAGTGCCAACGGAAAGCGATGATAATTTGATCACTTATGACGCAGACAACTTAGAGTTGCAAGCTGGCATACCGTCTTTACCTCCTCAGCCTCAGAATGTCGATGAGAAAACTTCAAGAGAGGACACTTTCTGTTCTATTCCTGCTCAACTCAAGGATTCCAAGGCTCTCCCTGAGATGGAGCCCAATTCTTTCCATGCAAAGACTGAATTTGAGAGAAAGGATACACATTCTCTGGAACCTCCAGAGACCGGGAGCAAAAAAGTTTTACATGGATCAAAAAAGGCAAGTAATCCTGCATTTATTGCTGCTCAAACAAAGTTTGAGGAACTCACTTTGGCACGTAAATCAACCAGAGTGTCTAGTTTGCCCACTCATAAAACTGAAGATGAATATAGTGAAGATACGTTTTCATCTATCACTGATCATTCATTTGGGGCCAGGGAAACTGCTCCATCAGAAAATTCAGTTCCTCATAGTACAAGAGTTCAAGTTGGTGGTTCGGAATGTGGCACGGAGCTTTCTATTTCTTCTACCCTTGATTCACCAGATAGGTCGGAAGTTGGAGGTCATGTATTTGAGCAGGAACTTCCTTCCAACGTTGGAACTGACCATCATAAGAGCAATGGATACCTTCACATTGAAGATAATAGTGCAAATGACTTGTCACACTCTGACTATGTTCAGGAAGGGAGAGAGAATCCTACCGATGATGCTAAGTATGGATCTCCTTCAACCTATCAAGTATAGGAAGTAACTTGCTCTTTTCAAAACATGCTGAAATTAAATGTTAAAATTGTTTTTTTTTGATACACTGTAAAAAAAAAATACTTGCACAATAACTTAAATTAAATGTGAAATTTTTTTTATTGCAAGATGCATCTCCAAGGAGCCATATTACTGTCCCTGAATCCCAAGGGACACCTTCTAGTCAAGTGTCAGTGAATCCTAAGAAGATAAAAAGTGAAAAAAGTGGATCAAATTCCAAGCGTCGTTCTGCACCTGCTGGCAAAAAGTCTCCTTCAAAATCAAAGCATGCTCCAGGTACAACTAGTTCGGAACAATTACCTAAGGATCATAAAAATGAGAAGCGAAGGAACTCCTTTGGTTCAGCAAAAGCTGGACAAGCTGATCAGGAGGCTAGAGATAACACTAATAGCAGTTCTCTCCCAAGTTACATGCAAGCAACAGAATCTGCAAGAGCCAAAGCTATCTCAAATAGCTCTCCAAGATCTAGTCCAGATGTCCACAATAAAGAGGAATACCACAAAAAGAGACACTCTCTCCCTGGTTCAAATGGTAGGCAAGGTTCACCTCGTATCCAGCGGTCTCTGTCTAATGCACAGCAGGGAGCTAAGGGAAATGGAACTCAATCTCCACAGGGTATTTTCTAAACCTTCAGATGCCTTGCATATAATCTATTGCCATTAATTAATGCAACGAGTATTAACTTGAGTTTCTGACTGGAGTTACGATGCGGTACTCCAACTCATTTCCCCTATGATAGAAGCGAGATATGTGATCAAGTATGATATCCAGAGTCAGTCAGCTGAAAACTATTAACACTGCTGATGTAGTGTCACAATGATATAGATCAGGGAAAAACTTGTGCTTTAAGCACTAACAAATGGTATCAGCTTCCTTTTTGAATCCGGCATGTTTGTCAATTGAGCCCCGTTTATAAAAACCAAATCTTTCATATCTCACGTGATCACCTGGCATTTATTCTTCTCCTTGAACTCTTATCTTTGTTTTCTTTTAACTTTTCTTACTATGTTATATTTAGAATACTTAACTATACTACTTTCAGCGACACCAAAATTGTTGATTGTGAATCATGCATGTGTCCCCCCTTGAGTTCCTCTTATCTTTGAGCTTTTCCGTGCAAATTTTTGGCAGTTTGCACATGCATTAAGATTCAAAAGGATGAAAATTCACTGGCATTTTATGACAACAATTTTGGGTCACCAAGATTCTTTAACCTTTGGACCGACTTTTTTTTTTCTTCCTCCAATTCCGAGCAAGATTCAGTGTCTGATGTGTGTTTTTGCAGAGAGGAAATGGCAGAGATGAGTAGAGTTCCTCTGTGACTCAACTAACGGATGGCATATGACGGGTGTGGCCTATTGGCACTTCCTTTGGATGCTGGTCATCTGCTCTTGGGAACTCAACAGCAAAGCTATGCCCTGGACCATTATTTATTTGTGAAGAGAAACGTAGAAAGAGCTATTTTTCTTGTAAATTTACTATATGCTCATGCCTACTCAAATCCCCCCTTTTCTTTTTCAAGGATTTTGTTTGAGATGCTTGTGCTTCTTATTCCTCTACATCATCTTTGTGTGTATCTTTATATTGTGTGCTGTTCTGGCTGATGTATTTCTGACTGCTAATGACAAGTTTGGGAGAGTTGCTTTCAGCTGAAGGTGCTGTCAACCCCCCTCCCCCACTATGGTATGTGAGTTTATTGATTCTTTTGATATTAGGTGAAAATTGTCTTCAAGATTATTGAGTTAACAGGAAGTCCCTTTAGCTTGGACCTTGAACAATAATTATACCAGCATTGATCTCAAATATTTGTCATACCAAAGAAGATTGTATATATATGCCACCTGCTTAACTTCCTTAATGGATAGAAAGTACTGGTACTTACCAAGTCAGCAGGAGAACCAAGCACTTTGACACCAAGCTTTTGCCATCCAAGCCTAAGGCTTAGACATGACATGACATGGAATACATTAAGCATATCCAAATGTGAAATAGAGCTGTTATCTGTAATAAAAGTTTGTACTCCCTTTATTCTGCTCGTACTTTTTTTAGTTCGTTTTAAAAGAAAACACATTTTTCCAAAGTTAGTCCGACCCCATGTCATAAAAAGAGTAAACTTGAAAGGAAGATCAACTTATTATGAAAGTCTCTCTATAAAATAATATGTACCAAACAAATCGTGACTTTTGAATTTTGTGATTTAGAATTAGAGGTTTTGCAAAATGTTTTTGAATGTTATGGATCTCCTTCAACCTATCAAGTATAGGAAGTAACTTGCTCTTTTCAAAACATGCTGAAATTAAATGTTAAAATTGTTTTTTTTTGATACACTAGTAAAAAAAAAATACTTGCACAATAACTTAAATTAAATGTGTAAATTTTTTTTATTGCACACTTAAAAATAAAAATAGAAATATATATACACACTCTTAATAACTCCAAAGAGAGGGGAAGTAGAAATCAGTGTGCTCAATAGAGAAGGAGAAAGAAGATGTTGAAATTCTTGTCAAAGGTAAAAATCGAATTCAATGCCTTAGATCCACGCATAGCTTCATGTATGGAGTTTTTGGCTCAATGTAATGCCCCTAAAGCCAAAGAATCAAACCCAAGTTGCCAAGTTCAGGTCAAGCGCCGCACTGATGACCACCCACCCCAAATCTCTGTAACTTTCGTCAATGGAGTCGAGCAGACTTTTGATGCTACTTCTACACCCGCACAGAATATCCGTACCATGATTCTTGAAAAGGGTCAGTACCTTGAGACTGAACAGATGTTTCGTGATGCTGGTGAGAAATGGCCTGTTATTATTCCTGATGAAGAGCTCAAACAACCATTTCTTGGAATAAAGGTGATTGCTTTTTCCATTTCTCATTTGTGCTTTGTGAATTTTGTGGTGATTTGGTTGAGGCATATTGTCGAACATGTTGAGGGTATAGCTTTTAGAACCCCTTATGTTTTTACTTTTAGTTTAGTTTGTGTTCCCGAGTTGGGATGCAGCAGCGGAGTCAGTATTTTCAATAAGGTGATTCAAAATATAGAGAAGTAAACACACGAAGGAAAATTAAAGAATTTTGACCTTGTGTAGATTTTTAAGTGCTTGCACCCCTAGTTCCACCCGTAGAGGAGGAGAGAAGTTTATGATTTCTATAACTTTCTGAAATTTGTTGCTTTCTGGATGATAGGCTATGCGAAGGATGATTAAGTTAGTTAGTGATCCTCTATAGATGGACTGTCTAAATTGGATGATGAAATGAGAACTCTTTTGTTGTGCTAGAAGTGTTGCATTCATGGTTATTCTTAACTATATTGTAGCTCGTTCCGTACTTTGGAATGGAATCTAGAGCACTCTTGTTTGCTATTTTGTATCTTCCGTCCTGATTGAGTTCATGGTTAATCCATTTGTTGCTCTTATGTGATGATCTATCTTCTCAAAGTCTTGGAATTTTTGTTTGCTAATCCTCAACGAATCTGTGTTCATTTCTTGGTTTGTTAGCATCTGTACTGCCCATGATTATCAACTAAAACATGAAAACTAATAAGAATTCCTTCCAATTTGCATAAACTTGAGTAGAATGGTAAAATGCTCTCTTGGGAGTAATAATTGGTGGCTATCAATTATTTGCATATGACTATGTTTTAAGATCCCTCACATAATAATCTGTAGACAAAGACCAACCGGTAATATTTTTTTGATGAATAGTATAGCATGTAATATTCTTAAAATACTTTTGTGTTTCATTGATATTAGAAGCTAAATATTTGCATTTACCAGCTCTTCTATATGCCAATGTGTGGCTTTGTGTGTGTGTGTTTCTAAAAAATGATAAGCAAGACAGTTCTTAGATAGCTGAAGGTATGTTTATCACGAGGGGAGTAGCCCACTATCATAAAGAAGGGGTCTTTATATCATGATAGGAGATGCAGTTAAGGTTTTTGCCTTTCTAGTTATCAATATGTATCCCTTAGGTTTCTCCTAAGACATCAGTTTGATGGATCTAAAATTTCATTAATCAGTTATCCCAACAAGATCAGTGGAATCTAAATGCTGTCCAGAATTTTGATTAGAGGTGCTGCAGTAGTGGGGTTTTATGTCCTGCTTATCACTTTCAACAGAAAATGGAGTGGCTTTGAGGAGCTTTATGGATTTGGATCAAACTCGTAGAAAATTATGCTAGAGTAGAACTATAAGAGACTTTGAAGAGCTTTTTATTTTTTAGGTGGGTTATTTATAAGAGAGAGTATATTTATTGGTAGTTGATACTAACTTTGTAGCCAATGAAAAGTTACTCTTGTTGGTATGCTTCAAGATCAGTTGCCAATATTACTCTAGAAAGGTACTGTAGTCTCGGAGCGCTTCCTTCCGTATAATAGAATGAACTTCTCTATTATGTCCATTAAGAAGTAGATTAGGCTAAGTTACCTGAGGTCCTCTCAAAATTAAAGGCCAAGTTACGGAGGAGAAGAATAGAGTCCTGAAGGTATAGGTAGTAAGTGTTTGTAATAGATCTCTGCTTTTAGGTTTGAAACTACAAGCACGATAGGAAAATTCGGACTGTCTATCTATTGCTTTTAGGTCTTGAACATGCATAATGTGTATCCTTGTCAAAAAAGAACACTAGCCTAATATGTGTTTATTTTTCATATTTCTGTGCTTCTGGTCATGTCCTCCATTTGGACCGTTTGCATACAGAGTTTGGCTATTTCTAGTACATAGAATGTTCTGCTGCCATAAAACTATGAAATTATTCGTCGTAGGCCACAACCTTGTTCTGCATTGGTGCTGCATGGGTTTAAGAACTTGTTCAAACTGTTACTATTTGAGAGATAGATCACGAGCTGCTTGTACCAACAATGTGTGTCGTCTGTGTAAAACTTTTTTTTATTCCTAATTATTCATTTGGTTAGTCTTCTAACTGTATTTATCTACAAATTTCAGCCAAAGAAAGCAGAAGAGAAGAAGCAATAATCACAGCTTCTCATACCTAGCTTGTCGTCGGGGCGTTTTCTTAAGCATTAGATCATCTATATGACATTCCAGAGAGATGGATCTTCAAATAGGGGCAAATCTAGCTTTTTGCTGGTTTTATGTTGAACAAGAATATTAGATTTGTACTAGATCATGAATTTGCTGTCCATTGTGTTGTGAGACTTTGAAATGCCATTTTTTACAATCCTCATATCTTTCTACCTTTTCATCCTGCAAAAGAATAACATTTCCTTCCGAAAGTTTTGATCTTATTTTGGAACTGACTCTAATACTTTGTCCTTGAAGTAAATAATGGCATGTGCATTTTCTGGCAAAGCTAGATTTGTTTCAAAAGTAATTGATCTTCTGGAAAAACAAGAAGTCCAATTGAGGAGGAGATAACTAAAACTATCAAATGTCTTATGTAGGATTGTGCAAAAATTTTAGAAGATGGACAATACTGACCAAAAAAACATCTCAAATCTAGTATACATCTTACATAATGCATTGTGTTTTTGTACTTCACAAACTTACCCACTTACACTAGAGATGATACAGAGTTAAAGACTTAAGAAACCAAACATACAAACTTATTCAAAGTGAAGTAGCAAATGAAACTTGGAACTTTCATTATATACATTATGATGGAAGTTCTGGATCATGTGGAGGTCTCTTCATCGATCTTCCCGACGAACTCTGTTAGGATTAGAAATCATATCCATCATCAGCCTCTCGGGGGAATCTTCCCAATCTCCAAATGTTTTCAAGTCAACCTGCAGATAAGATTAAGAAATTTTTTACTTTATCATGCTGCTCATAATTCGATGAAACAGTGAATAACGTCCACTGAAGTCATATTACCTTTCGTCTTTGCTCAGTAAAGAGCTCCTCCCTCTTCTTGTACGATGATTGAATCTCTCTAGCCCTTTTTCCTCCCAATCCCAAAACCTCCACGTCCATAAGCAAAGCTTCAACTGGTAAGAACCCCTGAATATGGCATTGAGATTGAGAACTTCGGAAGAAAAACAGCAAGAACTTCTAAAGAGCAATGGTCGGCACTTGAAGTATTACCATTAATACAAAAGACATTCTTCTCCTAGTACTTATAAAAGAAATAAAAGCTAGTAGTAAACCCTAATTATGTCACGAGTACATTAAACGACTGGATGCAAAATGAAGAGTGCACATGTTGATTTGTGTTTTTATCCATGATACTCTAAGCTAATTTTACAAATTTATCGCACTTACAAATAAAATCAATTAAGTGCCAAGAGTAACTTCTTTATGGTCAAGAATTAGTGCATGGGGCTTTAAGAAGTATTAGGAAATGTGATCACACAGGACATGACAAGCCTTCAAGGTTCACTTACCAGGGACATGACCCTACATAGGAGAGTGAGGAGGTCAAGATTTCAGGTACATAGCTAGAAAGTAAATAGTTTCGCGTCTTATATCTTCTGCTAGTAGTTTTAGTATTATATATAGGCATCTAAATGATTCATCTACGATACCTGGTCAGGGTAAAGAGGACCATGATGGTAAGTTTTGTCACAAGCATGATGACGAACTGTAACTTTAGCAAAATCTTCATCCACAAAAATTCTTTCATTGCCGGAGGATCCTCCAAAAGCAAGTCCAACAGGCTTTGGATGAGCTTCATATTTAACTGTTCCGTGCAGGTGGCTATAAACAAAGTTTTTCTCCTTTCCTGCCAAAGAACAACTATTTGTCTCATGCTGTCATTCATGTAGAACTCTCTGAGCTGGTTAGACCAGATACACTACCTGAAGGCGTGAATACATGAAAAACTGGGCTGATGGAGTACAAACTACCAGACGTCCCATAGAAACTGTCATGATTTTCTAAACCCTGATGAATGAGAGCACCAATAATCCATCTCCTTGCATCGTTATTGGCCTCATGAGCGGAGATAAGTATTAACAAGGGACCATTATATCCTTCAACATTTGACCAGAATCTATTCAGACCTTTTCCATGAAGAGAAGACCTATAGGTTGGGAGAAAAATGAAAATCGATTCAGAGAGTTAGTAATACAAGAAATTAACAGACTTCTATTAATAGTCAAGCTAAGCCAGGAACAAACCGATAAAGTAGGTAATCATCAACTTCCTCTGCAGCACTTGGGAAGCATACTTTTGAAATCTCTTCACTTAAAGTGCCCCTCAATGTAAGTGAGATAGCCCAAGCCTTTCCAGAATTAAGGAGATGGCCAATAGTCATTTCCTTTGCAGAAATGTTATGCAAGAAAAGGCCCTCTTTGTCACGTTTTTCCTGCTATTAGTTCAACTTCAGAATAAGTAATTGCAGAATTCCAATTTCTTGATCATAGCATGGTAAGTGTTCATAAGTAACGTGGCATCAAGGACAACTAACAGCTGTGAACCTTGTATAACCGCTTATTTTCGTCTTTTGTCAAGAAGACAATGACACGATCTGCCAGAATAAGAAGCCGTTGAACTCCAATAAAAACCAGTAGTGGTTTATTGTAAGATGCCAAGCTCAAACTAGAATTCTGCTTGGACAACAACAACATACCCAATGGAATCCCACAAGTGAGATCTGGGGAGGGTAAAATATACGCATACCTTACCACTACCTCATAGAGATAGAGAGGTTGTGTCTAAACAACAAGCTTTAAAAAAATATAGTAGTAGTGGTTGATGATAAGAGTCAGATAAGAAAAACAAGTCAACTAATACCTTACCACTACCTCATAGAGATAGAGAGGTTGTGTCTAAACAACAAGCTTTAAAAAAATATAGTAGTAGTGGTTGATGATAAGAGCTTAAATGATGAAATAAGGATTTATGTAGCTGAACTCAACTTGTTTGGGACTAAGGCGTAGTAATAGTTGTTTCAAGTAAAATATTTTATTCATATGAGCACAAAGTGCTCTGATGTGCATAAAAATTCCTACGACATTAATCTTTTTCAAAAGAGAAAGGAGTCGATGAAATACTTGAACCAAAACAAAAATATGGAGTCAGTGAAACCATGCCAAGTCTATATTACAGAGGTTTTTTTTGCAGGTGAGAAAGCTACATGAGGCATAACATGCACAGAAGTAATCTAACGAAACAAGGAAAAACGTACAAAATTGAAAAACTACTTGCACTAGAAGTATGTTTTCTCCGAGTAGAATATACATAAAAGCAAATATAGACCTCAAGACTGTGGTTCACATTCTTTTTTTTTGTTCTTCCCCCTTGTCAGCATAAGTCCTGAACCTAACACTGAGAACGACCAGGAGATGCAAAAATCGAAAAAGGAGGACAAATGATTGAAATTAAATAGCAAGAAGGAAACATAGATAGAGAACTATTAAATTATTGCAACCAGCCTACAAACTTATTACTTCTCCAATCAGATATGAAAAATGAAAGATA
>DF357216.1:196931-213016 GCA_000787875.1 Solanum virginianum | reverse complement strand
CGAAAAAATCACAACAACAACAACATACCCAGTGAAATCCCACAAGTGGGGTCTGGGGAGGATAGAATGTACGCAGTCCTTACCACTACCTAAGGAGAGAGGCTGTTTCCGGGGAGATATCGAAAAAATCAATCAATACAAAACACATCCTTGAAATTTTAAATTAAAAATGAGAGTACCTCATGAGCGGCTACGTAAAAAAGTCTAGCATGGACGAATTGTCCAAAGCAATCGGCGAGGCCTGGCACTGTCTTCAAAACCCACATTATAATCTTTGCAACAGGAAGTTGTATATCCATATCTAAAGTGCTGTTCTCCCACAAATCCAATTTTTTATTAGCTTCGACACAAGAGTCTATAGCTGACAAAACCAAATGTGTAACATCTGGAAGACCAGAATCACCTAAACTAGACGAAGACTTCAACTTGTTCGAATCCCACCACATAATCCAACACATAGAAAGAAGCATCCGAACATCAGCAGGCAATAAAAATCCACTGATTTTGCCATCATCCTCATCGGAAACGACCTGCAGTTTTTCTGGAAGACCTGCCTTGACGGATATCATCCCAAATAACCTCAACAAACTATTAAGTGAAGCTGAACTAACTGTCCTTCCAGAACACTTAATATAGCCTTTTAGGAACTCAACCCAACTGATACCTCCCTTTTCAGATAAGAAAAACAAGTCAACTATTGAAGAACTCAAATGACTCATCAAAACTGGAAATTCCTTTGGCACTGTAGACTCTTCATTTGTTGATCCTTCAATAGAGAACTCAAAACATTTCTGTAACCAACAACATAAATTAATCACAGCACAGCTCAAAACAATAACTAAAGACAGAAAATTCAAGAAAGTTCCAACTTTTGCTAGAACCCCACTTCGAATGTGAGTCAAACAAAGTCACCAAAATTCAAACTGAGCAAAGATAAGCAAAAGGGTAAAACTTTAAAAGCAGAACAAGAAGAATTACCTGAAGGGAATGGAGAGGGATGGAGTGAGTTTGAGGATCAGAAAGAAGAGAAAAAGCTTTTTGAAGATTAGGAAGAGCTCCAGTTGAAGCAGCTACAGATTCTGCTTCCCGTTGCTCCGGCGACACTTGCTCGGTCGATGAAGATTGTCCCATTTCTGTTTAACTGAAGTCCGATAAACGGCTTTTCCCTTTTGCCGGAAGTTGTCGGTGGAAGATTAGAAGTTAAGAGTGTCAAGGAATTGTGGAGAAAAGACACGTATCCATTGACGATGAGATTTTTATACTTTTGGATTATGTGGCTCTTTAAGCCACCGAAGAGACATTAAAATATTGGGAGTTTATTATTAGAAAGTAGTAGTATTCATGTAGATTTTATGTTTGTTTCTTTCTCTTGCATGAGATAAGTCGTGAATCTAGGATGTTGTGGTTTTTTATGGTCAAAGAGGTTGGAAAGTTGTCAATAATAGATTATTTAGGAAAATTGATAAAAGAAATTTTCGTTCAAGATTTGATAGTTGATTCATTCTCAGTCTCGGTAAAGTTTATCTTGTTGCAGTAGGAATGAACAAGGCAGGTCCCCTTCTTCTCATCATATTAGAGGAGTGCGGCTCTCTAATAGGCTCGTACTGCAGAGCAAGTGGAAGAAAACGTAAGGTCACGCGTGAGGACTCCTGCAAAAAAAGGGTAAGCTATAGTCTTATGCTTTCTCTTGTAGTTCCTACGCCTTTTCGTTAACTTGATCTCCTTCTTTCACTGTTAATGAGTGGCGGCTTGACTCGATATCCTGGACCTCTGCCTGCTCTACTATGGTGCATTGTGTAGAAGGGTCTTGGTCTCGAAAGCTTACGTTACTCAGAGAGGGAACACTTTTATTTAGTTAGGTTGTTTCTTTCCAGTTCGTATGTCGTTTCTGATTTAGAATAGGTCAACCAGTGTCATTTGAACACTTGGTTAAAAAAGCATTTGGAAGAAAGTCAAGCGCACCAAGTGTGTGTGATAACTAGAAATTCACAATTCTAAAGAGTCTCGAGTTTTCCATAGAAAGTATGTGGCTCAACAGTTTCAAGATTTAGGCAGTGTTTTGGTTATGTCTATCTTATCCACCATATATAACAATGAACTTTGTCCAACACCATTAAACAAGATAGAGCAAGGCTTAACTTGCAGTTCATGACACAATGGAGCATCTTAGACAAGATGAAAATGAGCATTTGTCATTGTTCCCTCTAGTTGTTGGCTCCATGCAGATTGCTTTCAGCAATGGCTAGTATTTTTTAGTTTTTTCTTTTTGGGATATAAAAATAGTGAATGTTTATTTAACAAGACAGTATTTGAAAGTTACAATGGTTTTTAAATTTTCTTGAATGAGTTACTGTAAAAATCACCTCTTATAATACGTACTATAGATCATTTGTCATTGAACTCTTCTCCGAATCCTCGCGCATAGAGAGCTTAATGCAGATTGTCCTTCCATTTCCAAGTCATAACAACTTTCTCCATTAAGAAACAGCCTTTTATAAGACAAACAAGACAGCTGAAAACTTCTTCAATATGTGGAAGGCAAAGTTCAATAAAAGCTAAAGCTGTATTCTTACAGAGTCATCAACACTCATAAATTACAACTAATATAACAGAAATCTAGTGAATCATCTTCTTAAGTAGTTCAACAACACATTACATTTGCATGTTGTTCCATTCAACTAGTGATCAATCACCGTGAACTCTCATAGATCACTCGTACTGAGCTCAGTTCGGAAATTCTGATGTTGAGCCATTTATGCCTTGCAATCCAGCAGAGTTCAATAGCTGCATTCCTTCCTCTCCCATCTGCTGGACTTCTGTAGGCGATAAAATTCTGATGCATCGTACACATCCAACAAATTCCCTGCAAGACCATTACATAGATGTTAGTTGAACACCATACCGAGTTTGATCTAAAGTGAAATGCATAGTATGAGCTTTCATATTCAAACACGAATATGAGGGGTTTGGTTAAAGAGAACTTACTCCCAAGGATCATCCCCAACAAGGAGGACATCATTCTCAAAATCCACATATACCAACTTCCAGCCTGAGCCTCTTGTGTCATTCAGTAGCCCCTCGAGCCCAAACATTCTTTCAATTTCAAAGCACAGTTCTTCATAATTTTTAAAACCAGAAACATCAATTGATCTTCCTACAGATCCAGCCTTTTGAATCTGTACACCAGTAAATCCAGTCAGATTATGTATAGTAGAACACTGTACACCAGTTCTTCATGAAATGCAGAAACAACCATTACATAACAAAGAAATGGATATAAAATCTGAGGAAACTATTAAAGAATGCATATGCAAGGACATGTAATGAAAATGATGAGGGCACCCTCAGATGGAAGTGGCAAAATAACCTAAAGAGACGAAGAAGACTGCATAGTAATGAGTTGAAATTAGCATAAAATATATCTACTTCAGAAAATTTTGCTAGTAAGATTGATATCGCAAAGTTACTACATATAAAATTGCTTACCTTTGTATATGTCCGCACACGAGGAGCAACTTGCTGCCATGAGCTATTCTGCAAAAGATTGCATTCATCAAAATTTACATTGCTTGATGATGCACCACCCGAGTTGTCGGCAAACTCTTGTACAGAGAAATTCTGAGAATCTGCCAGGCTAGCTGATGTAATTTGAGATTGAACATCTTGACTAGAACTGATGTTGCCTAATAGAAAATCTGAAGGATTCTGGAAATCAGTAGGCTTCAAAGTGCAGAACTCATCTAACACTGTGCTCGAAACAGAATTATCAATCACTGTGCTCCCGCTGTTGCTATCAAAATTAAGACAACTATATATATCACTTTGGTTATGGCTCTCCTCTGACAGGTCTTTAAAACCATACGAATCAGGTAGGAACTGCATGTTAGTCATATCTAGTGGAACCTGAAGATTTGTCTGGGAAAAGCACTTCACGTCATTCAACTGATGATCCCACATATCCTGGCCCATTGGAGCTAGTGCAGCACCAATAGTATCAGGCAACATGTAAGAATTGTCATGCTTTGTCAAAGTGGAGGTCGACACAGGATATCTGAGAATTCCAGCAGCAGACTGGAGAGGGGATAGATTCCACTCATTATTTGTGGAGCATTGAAGGAGATTGTTAGAACCAGCAGAATCGATTTGAGGATTATGGGGAATGAGCCATGGACTTGCTTGTAATTGAGAAAAGCTGTTATGTTGGGAAGCCGTTGCACTCGCATCAGTTGGAAGTTCATGTGGACTTGCAGGTTTTGTAGTCACTTTGTCTTCATTACACTGAAACTGATCTAACTTAACTGATGCATTACTAGTTTCTTTTCTAGGCTCGGAACTTTTTCCAACAGTGTCAGTTTCTACTTTTTCTGGAGGTTGAGACTTCAACGGCAGAGTTGCTTGCTGTGAAGAAATAGAGTTCACAACACCAGCAGGTTGATTAAGGATGACTTCTGAATTTGTTTCACTTTGAGCAGGTGTAGATTCTACAGTAGTCAGCTCAGGTTTTTGGCTTCCTGCTGGCTGTATATCATTCCTAGCTTCTTGAGGTAGCGCAGTCTTAATGTCTTGTACTGTGGGGACACCACATTGAAGACCAGTAACACCAGAAGGAGGTCTCATCAGCATCTTCATTAGCTGTTCTGACCATAGGTTTGAGATCGAGGAACTTTGAAGATCCCCATAAACATTTTCAGGAACAAGCATGAAAGGGCGGTGCTGCATCAAACTGTCCCACTCAGTCTGTGCTCCTGTTTTAACCAAAAGTTAAAACTGTCAGATAATTTGAATATATCAAACAAGAGGAAGAAGTAAGGATCAACTTACCCAAAAAGGTAGATTGGTAAGGCCGTTTAAGGCCTGCGGTCAGGGAAGGAAATATGAAGAGACTTTCTGGTGTCTCAACTTCCCATGGACTAACTCTGTTCTGCTTGTCTCCACATCCAGGCTCATCCCACTCTACCTGTTAATAGAGGCGGCGTCAAATTAATAGAAAACCATGAATAGACAATTAGCTTCCATTTAGCACAACACGATAATTAGGCGTAATCAGTCAAAACATTAATCACCTGAAGACACCGCCACTTGGAACCAGGCCATCTCAGTGGATCCAAGTCACCAATGCCACTAATAGTGCCCATATATCTGAAAAGAAAAAAGGAGTACGCACAGACATCAAAGTCAAATGACGTGAAGAAGATTGATTATCAGACTCTAATTTTAGCATGTGATCCCACGAATCCAGAAAGAAAATTTACCTGCGTTTACCCGATTCCTCAGTTTCAAACATCATTCCAAACCTCATACCAACGGACAGTTGTGTGCTATAAACAGATTTTCTATATTTGGCCAAAGGAATGACAAACTCTGAAGGGCAAGCCCTGTAGAAAATAAGCACCAAGTTATAAGCAAAATACTCCCTCCATTTCCGTTTGTCTGTCTGGTTTTGACTTGACGTGGAGTTTAAGAAAGTAAAGAATACTTTTCAAGATCTTAAATTGAAGATAAGTTGAATATAATAAAAGATCCTTTAATCTTTTGTGGTCAACATGCCATGTTGAACGTTTAACGTAAAGAGGCACTCTTTTCAAAATGGACTAAAAAGTAAAGGAAAATGAATAAATAGTAACAGAGGGAGTATATAAGCAAGTGGCGGATCTAATTGACAAATGGAAACTGAATAGAAATAGACCAAGACTACAAGGAGGGTGCGGATTAAAGTTAAATATAACTAGTCAAAAACAACATTCAGAAGGAGAAATCCAAGGGAGGCGGCTTGAGGCAATCTTACAGCTATGCGAAGTATGAAAAGGGAAGCTGGCTTTTTAAACATACCTTGGATTGTAGAATATTGTGAATGTGCTTCTATTAGCAGCAGCATGGGCCGCAGCTGCAAGTACTCCAATATGCATACTATCGGCAGACAGAACTGAAGAGGGCAATGAAGCTTGCTGACGGTTAGCACGCCTCACTCCCAGCAATAACTGTGACTTCTCATCCCTACAGCAGTTAAATTCAAAATATAAATCAGCGAGTGCAACATAACAGATCCTTTCTTGCTTGCTTGCCATCAGACTGTTTGAACTTTTGTAAAGTCTGATTAGCATGAGCACATATTTCTCAAGAGTGGATAATTCAGGCAGCTGCAACTTTCATTAATTAATTTGTTTTTGCAATACCTGATAAATAGAACAGAATCACCAGCTCTAAGGCGTTTAGCTCCAACAAACATGCTCCATCCGGTTGTGAGAAGATGTCGCTTTGGCTGCCCTACACAATAAGACAAAACAGGTGGAATAAACATTAAACTGACAGCCAAGTGAATCATGAAAAGACAAACAACGAAATGAAATAAAAGAGATTAGAATTTGGTATAATCCAATTTCAGCATGCTCACCGCGGTATATGTGACGGAATGTCCAAGTATTATCGTGCAAGTCTCGTACGACAAGCTCTTGCGTTGGAGGTTGCATCGAATAATCCTAAAAGAGCAAGTACAACAAGAAAGCCAGGGCAACTTTAAGTCTTCTTTTCTTCCTTGTTCAAATGCAACTCATTCAATAAAACACAAGTCTCACCAAGGGTGGAAACAGCTTTTCTGCTGCTCTTCTAGGAACAGAGAATCCACCGTGTGTGCTTGTATCACTGGCAGTCAGAGTTTTGCAAAAGAACTCAGTTGGATGCTTATTAGGCTTCAGCCCAAAATCTGGAATGGGGAAGACATCTTTCTCCTGACCAAGAACACATGATGAAAGAATTTCAACACGCATACATCAGTACATGAGCATCTTTATTAAATTTTAGTACAAACAAATTAGAACTTACAGAATTCACAGGTTGGAGGCTCATTTGGGCATAGATCTCATCTGTCTCCTTATCTGCCTATAAATGACACAAGCAGAAAACAGCAGTGTGATTTCAGAGCAACTGCAGATAGTACTCCAATATAATACTAAAAAATATTATCTGGAATACGAGCATATATTTTAAACGTGCATACATGTAGGGTAACATTGTGAACTTGGCACAGCAACTGAGAAGCAAGATTTGGATAATTAGGTATCTGTGAAGTTGCTGTTCTATTTGTCGAAACCGCCACCTGTTGCAACAAGTTAGATTTTAATTAGCCTATCTTGGAGATGGTGCTATTTCAACAACCATAAAAGCACAAGCTGCAAAGGGACAGAACAAATGACCTTGGGACTCTGTAACCAACAGGAGACCTCCGGTCTTTCGTGGTTTCACTAAGTACACTAACAGAACTACCAGAGTACTTTTTCAAGGATATCCATAGTTGCTAATTTAGACAGAAGTCTTAGATACTTAAACAAAAGAAAGGGAATAGCTTTACTAAGAAATCAGCACAAAATATTCTTAGCCACAACTACAACTTGATTCAAGTTTAAATTCAACAAATGCAGATTTACAGCTTGTTGAATTGATTCCCTTCGACATTCTAATAGTACAAAAGAAAAGGAACTCAGAACATAAATGTTCTCCTGGAACATGTGTCCAAACCAGCAGGATTAGAGAGTGTTTACTTGGATATACCAAACAAATTCACATCTGTGGGAAACTTTCCAAAAAAACAAAGACTTGCATATCTAAAGCATTATTTTCTCCAATTCACCCAGAAAACACCATATCAATCTGTCAAAAGCAATTTCTTCAGATAAAGGGTGTGAAAACTACTATTGAACAATACTCTTGCCTAATAATACAAGCATTAAATGCACAATTTTGAAAAGAAATGCCAAAAATAATGTAGTAGCAACAAACAACAATAACAGGAAAAAGATCAAACCTGTTCACTGTGCCCCTGTGGAAAGTAATACACAAGGCTTCCAACCTGAGGCAAAGTTACAAGTGGACCAGCACAAGCATGCCACAACTCAGAACTAATTAGCTTCCTTCCTCCTCCTATATTGCATCAAAGATTCAACAAAATCCACGTAAAGATTCAATTTTTATAACTGTTAAAGCTAGATGGTCCATTTCAAGATTCAATTTTTACTTTTTGCCTACTCAGAGCTGAGCTCATAATCTACCCCAAAGCCTTCATGTTTATGCAATGAACAAGAAAGAAATCAAGAATTCACAAGGAAACTGACCAGTATGATCCTGCATTTCCTTCAATAATTTCATTTCCTCAAGTAGAGTATGTGCTCCACTAACCAAACTCCCTGGCTTGTTCTTTACTTCAACAGAACCCATAAAAACCTCTGTGATTTCCTTTACTTCAACCCCAAAAACAAAACCAAAGAACCCATCCTTCCCAAAAAAACTCCAATCAGCAAGTCAACAAGATGACATTTTTCTTAGTTCAAACAACCAAAAACTAACATAACTAACAACCCATCTAAGGAAATCCACATTCCACGTCAAGGGAATGATTGTTTAGAGGAATGAAAACATACTAAAGGACATGACAACATTTTCTTAGAGAATAAAAGACCAAAGAAAACAAAGGGTGAGAGAGAATCTAAGTTATTATGCAAGATAACAATCTAATTGGACAGAGAGCATGCCCAAATAATCCAAAACCAAAGAACAAACACCCACCCTGCAAAAAGAGTCTTTCTCTCTGCAATCTAAGTGGGCCTTGCTCTCCATCAACACCCCATCAACGCAAAGTTCCTTTCTTTTTTTCAAATTGCAAATTATAAGGAAGAATATAAAGAAAAAACCAAGAGGGTCAGTTCTATTTTTCCATCAAAGCACGCGGACCAAAGCATGAGGGGTCTTCAGCTATCATTTACCTTTGTAAATTATTTTCAAAAGAAACCGACCTTTCGATGAAAGTAGTCATCATTCTGATTCCTCTTTTCTAAGCTTAGAAATAGAAACCCCAAACACCCCCTTATGAAAAAGATTCAATTTTTATTAATTTTTTTTTCTTCTCTGCCAATACTACTACAGTTTTCTTGAAAGTGGAAAGAGTGATGCATGCTTTTATCCTGTGCACACACTATACAATATTTTCAGTTGATTCTTTTGCAGCTTTAGAGAGAGACTCTGAGGATAGAAATTTTGCAGCTAAAGAGAAAAAGAGAAGAAATGGAGGAAAACTAAACTTACACGAAATCGTACTAATAACACTTTGGACGAAGAAAGTCAGGAATTGATTGAATTAAAGAAATAGTGCTAATAAAGAAATCAGAAAACGTACATTGCTTGCTAAGCTTTCACACAATACTACACTCTAAAAACATAAATAAATCAGCCATATACTATACAAGCGAGGAATTAATTAACTATATAATAATAATATTTCAAATAAGTCGAGATCGAGTATATATATTCACAAGTTGTGTATAATGATGGAGTCAAAATTTTAATTAAAAGTTATCAAATTTTTGGACGAAGAGGTGTTGGTCGACACTCCTCAAATATATGTGGCTCTGCCAGTATGTATGATGTTTAACTAATACTTCGAGTAATATAAAAGATATTTAAAAAAATCTAATACACTAGACGTTATATATAAGATTCAAGAAAGAATAGAATTATAAATATCTATTGTATGCGTTTTATTCTACATTTTCATGATATAATAAGATATATATTATTCACTTTTTAAAATAAAGAAAGGGAGGGAAGTTTAAGGGATATATAATTATGGTGACTTGGTTTAATACCTTACTAATCTGATTTAGAGTCTGTTTGGATGAGTTTATTGTTTTTAACTTATAAGCCAAAAGTCATAAGTTAGGAATTCTATCTTATAGCTTTTGACTTATTTTAATCATTTTGGCTTAAAAATAAATGCTTATAAACATTTTTTTTATTTATCCAAATACTAAAAAAATACTTAAAAACTATTTTGACATAAAAACAATTAAAATAAGCCAATTCAAACAGACTCTTAATGTCCTATTAATCTGATTTAATTTATTGCACCAAAATTGTGGTTGGTGGGAAGAATTAGGGTGTAACTTCAATGTGATTTTGGAGAAATTTCCACATTTAGTTATCTTTCAAGTTATTCCCATTCAAGACTCCTTTTTTCTAAATAATTGAAGTGTCTAAATTACTTTGCACGCAATTTAAATAAACTTTATAGTTGTCACCTTTTATTAACATTAATATTTGATAATTTTGTTCATCAAAATTTAGATGGATGAAAAAAAAATCTCATGATATTATTAAATTGTAATCATCAATTATGTC
This sequence comes from Solanum virginianum, assembly GCA_000787875.1. Lineage (NCBI taxonomy): Eukaryota > Viridiplantae > Streptophyta > Magnoliopsida > Solanales > Solanaceae > Solanum > Solanum virginianum. The sequence continues at coordinate 202,852 of DF357216.1, read as the reverse complement.
ATTGATCATTCATCATTCATCTATACACTTAAATATTTTAAAATTCATTTTCTTGATATGATGTCAAAGTTGGATATACTATTTTTTATATACCTAATTAGGATGTCATGTTATATTATTTACCCTCGAAAAACAACATTCTTAAACAATATGATGTGAAGTCTTAAAATCCAACATTGATCGTAAACATATAAGTTTTCCTAATAACTTTGTATGTTAGTCCATTTTTAACTTCATAATTTAATACTTATATTCGAGTGTATTTAGAGTTAATTTTAATTGTTTTTTCATATATTACAAGGAAATTTCTATTGCTTCTTCTTGTCGCTATCTCAACAATACTAAAAATCGAAATAGGAGAACACTCATCTTAAATAACGAAATAATCCCCAAAAATTCTAGCACTAAAACAAAATTTTGATGTCAATTTATTTTTCCATTTTTGACTAGAAAAACAAAGAGTCCAAAGAGTGTAAATGAGGAGGAATTTACATCCATTTTGCTCATGTGGAAAGGAAGAAGAAAATGACAAAAGTGAAATGTATTTGGTATAAATAAACCCAATAACAAATATTTTCTCGACGTGGGGTTTTCATTTTCCATCTATTTTTAAGTCTCTGAAGGGGAATTCCTTTATCCATTGGACTTTTTCCCCACCCTCATCAAGCGCGTAAGCTACACGGCGTCGGCGCATGTTAGCCTACTCTTTTGAATTTCTAAAAAGTTTTTCATTTTTGAGACTTGGAAAGTGTTTTCAGGGATTCACTAGGTCGCTTAAGTAAGTGTCGCAAGTTTGATTTCTACTTTGTGTATGCAGTAATCAATTGGCCAGCGACAAATTCTTAAATGGAGCTTAGATCCGTGGAGGATTAGTCCTTGACCTGTCGAGCCCAGGAATACTTTGGAAAATCAAAAAAAAAAGAACTCACTGGGAAAAGAATTCCTTATTTTTAATTTTATTTTTTAAGAAAAATAATCTTAGGTAGAAATGAGCAGAGGTCGCGTATTCAGTACAAGGTTAGACGGCTAGTACTGGTAGAATGATATTTAATCTTGTGATATAATAGACTAGCAGAAGTAGTTGTGTATTTATGTATGGTGTTATTGTTCTCATTCATTTTGTTACTTTTATTGTTTTTATAATTTATCATTTGCTTTCCTTTCTAGTAGTTTGGTTTCATATCTAGTATTTCTGCCTTTTCGGATGATATTTTTGATATGAAGGTTTTTTGGAAATGGTCTATCTACCTCTATGAGTTAGTGGTAAAGCTTACATACATTTTATCCTCCCTAAACCCCATGTGTGAATTTTTACTGAATATGTTATTGTTATTGTTGTTGTCGCCTTAATATATTGATATTCTAACTATAGACAAAAGGAAGAAACGCGGGGTGGCGGGGGGAGGGGGGAAGGTAAGTATACGTTTTATTTTACATAAATTTCATGAGTTAGGTAGAATAAAAAGATAAACTCCATTTCTATAGTAGTATGCTCCAAGCTGATCATTCTTCTTTGTTTTTCCATAACCTTAATTAACCAACAAATATATGTGCAATTATTATCTAACTTTTTTTCTTAATATGCTTAATTAGAGGTCGGACCTACTTACTCTCGTTGGATGCTTCCTATTTTTAGCATTTTCACTTAAATAAGAAAAAAATTTAGAGAAAAAAATATGTCTAAAATAATTTATCCTTCTCAAGTCTGAACGAATTGACTAATATTTACGTTTCGTTTAGAAAATCTTTGCTAATAATTCTTCATGTGCTGTCAAATTGTACTTTCAACAACCTAATAAACAAATAATGTAATTATATTCGCTGATAATTAATTATATGTGCAATATTCATTAAAATTTAGATGAAATATACGTACTATATATATAGATAAATATAGTTCCTTAATTAATTCAATATTTATTGATAAGGACAACCTCAATTACACAATTTTTTTTATATATTTCATTGAGTATTTAATAATTATATTAAATTGTTATTTAAATATAATTTTTTTCATCCGTCATTTGATGAGATCTGAACTCAAAGTACAACATATAATATCTATGCTATATATATAGATAAATATAGTTCCTCAATTAATTTAATATTTATTGCTAAGGACAACCTCAAATACACAATTTTTTTTTTATATTTTATTGAGTACTTAATATTTATATGAAATTATTATTTAAATAGAATTTTTTTCATCCGTCATTTGATACTTATATTGAGATTTGAACTCAAAGTACAACATATAATGACTTTGGTGTTGAGCGTAATGAAGGGGCCATGCCACTTACGTGACTAAATATTCCTAATTAAATATTAAAGGATAATAAAAGATAAGAGTTAGTAATTTCTACACACTCTTTAGTTTATTTTGAAAAAAAACTACCCCGTATTAAATGTGTATATTAATTAAAATATAACTTAATAAAAACGTGATATTATTTAAGTTCTGGTACAAAATGAAGTGTGGGGCCATGAAAAAAGCGAGTCGTGTTTATTCAGGTTTAACAATTGAAAATAAGATGAGAAAATAAAATTTTAATTGACAATAGTATATTCTTTTGTTCTCAATTATAGGGAATTACTTTCATCACTAACGAATTTAGCTTGGTTAATAGGTTTTTGTGTTCAAAACTCGAAGCAGAACCTGTTCGACAAGACCTATCATAATTGATGATGATCAATAAAAAAGATTATCTTTCCAAATTATTTCATATCAGTAGGGTTCAAATATGCAATATACGTTGGGATTGAAAAATAACATATCGTTTTTGATAGAAAATAATGATATTTGAATAAATTTATATTTAACCAATTATCACTAATACAAGGACAATATTTAAACAAAATGTGAAGAAATAAGAGAAGCTTTAAAACGAAGAAGAGAGAACGCAAAAGGCATTCACATGGCTGACCTCTTGGTGTGTGTACGCTTTTTAGTAATTTTAAACGCATCATATTATTTTTGTGATTATAAATTTTTAAAAAAAGTTTTTTATTGAGGATAAACTGAAAATTATAAAATGAAAGTATATTTAAAAATTTTATTTATATAATTATACTGACTATATTATTATTATTATTGTTTTAGAAACGACCGATAGAAAAATACATATAAATTGAAATAAGTATTTTATATCCACACACGATTAAGAATACTTTATTTGGTTTAATATTTGACGACTTCTTATACTTATCAACAAGTTTCATTCACACACTAATTTATTCCAATTAAGAATCTAAATATATATAATAATGTATTTCTCTTAAAACACTCTATTTCAAACAAATAAGCTATGCAAGATAAGGTATATTATATTAGTATATGATTTTCAAGCTAATCGAAAAATACCAAATATTACATAATAATTTTTTAAACAATGATCATCAAAGGATATGGCGTATATAATAGATGAGATTGCTCTTATTTTAATTAGAGGTTACAAGTTTAAGCTCTTTGTATGAAAAAATTATTAATAGAAAGTGCTTACAAATGAGGCCTTATACGACACAAGTTCAAAATAATCAGACTCTGATACATATATCAAATATAAGATGAAAAATTCAAAGAAAAATTCAACTAGGGCAAAAAAGACATAGTTGAACATGACTCTGGCAATGCAATAATAATAACATACTCAGTAAAATTTCACAAGTGGAATATGGAGAAGGAAAAATATACGTAGATTTTATCATCACCTCATAAAGACCCTCATCTAAATAATATATAAAGACATGAATACCTCTACTAACTTACAATATCACAAGGTCAGATATCATCCTAACCTTACTAGTTGTCTAATATTCTACCCTAATACGCGACCTTTCCTTTCTATTTAAGGTCCATGTCATGTCCTGTGTAATCACCTTCCTCCCCCACAATACCTTTTTGATCTATCTTGACTCCTCCGTGTAACCTCTAAATTCAATTTCTCGCACCTTCCAACAGAAGTGATACCAATTTCCTTTTTTTTCTTATTAAATATTGAGGGCAGAAACCATTATTTATACTAAAATTTTGTGGGTTTTAATAGATGAAATAACTCTCCTCCTAAGTCTTAACTAACAACCAAATAATATTAATTAATTAAATACTTTTCAGATAATTATTTTAATTTAATTAATTTTGGAGCAAGATTAGAGATTGTAGCATAATTAAGGAACAAGAGAAGAAATACGCTAATCCCGGAAAGAGTCACGTGAGAATATGCATGAGGACCACGAATTATCATGCACGCATGCATCCTAACTAAATCAGAGCCGTTGAATAATGGAGTTCATTGAGATCCGGGCCCAATAGCACGCCCAAATTCCCTAGTGGGGCCCGGCCCATTAAGCGCAGCTTTCTATGGTCCTTTGGAACTTAAACACGCCGCATTCTTCTGTACATTTATATTCCCTTTTTCCAGAATCTCGTTTTCCATAAACCGTTGATTTGAAGACACGTGTCAATCATCCCCACAATACTATTTATGGGTCCCGCAGGGACGTTTGATTTTTAGGCGGTGGATTGATGACGCATTTTTATTTCATGACGTGGAAATTAAATTACCCGAGAATTCTGACCGTGAATAAAGCTGTGAATATACTCTCGATTCTTGAATGTCATGTTACAAATTAGACAATAGAATGATAATGAATATTCGAATCTAGACTTGATGAGTGTTGATGAGAATTATCTTTTATTATATTAGGATCTGAATTGGATCTGTTATAGACATCAAAGAGATCTTATCCTAAAGATCGGATTTGACAAAATATGTGGAGCAATATTTGTATATTTAAGCTCAAAGCTTACTTTCAAGGCACTTTTTTTTTTACTTATCAAGTTATTTTTTGAAGACTAAGCTTAGCATTGAGAAAGATCGTTGATAGAAAAGTTCTGTTATGTACCAACAATATTCTTAATTTTATCAAACAAGATATGGAATATATGACCTTAGATAAATTGCCCTAGTAGACACTAACGCAAGAACAAACTCAAGCTAAAAAAAATTATCAACGTTGTCAAATTTCTTGTCAATGTGGATGAATTTGACGAAACAAAATATTTTATAAATTTTAAATATAATAAAATATTTTTTAAAAAATGAAAATATCCCGTAAATTGAGTAAGAGGGAGCATACTCTTTTTGGAGTTATATGCTTTTAGGTCTTCACATATGAAAAAATAAAAAATCCACGATTGGCTAAAGAAGATCTTTTTTAAAAAAAAAAAAAAGTTAGACGGCTAACTAATTTTCTTGTATGGATTCGCAAATTAGATTTTTATTTTTCTAATTATTTGACAAAATAATAAGTATTACATTTTAAAATTAAAAATATTTTGACAAATGATTTGAATTTCCCAGGTAAAATATTGTTTAATTAGATAAATACACAAGAAACAATACTAATTAGTGTATTTATATATAGCTTAAAAATGTAGTTTCTCGTTTTCCTTTTCGTTTCAATATAAAACTACAATATGAATAAAATATAGTAGTACAAGTTTAGAAATATAATTTCCTAGTTAAGAAATTATAATTATTTATTTTATTTAAATTCGGCTTCACGTCAGGAAATCCAATATGAGAAATAAAGCACTCTCTAACGAAAATGGCTTTGTACCTAAGAATTTCAAACTTGAAACCACTAATAAAAGTGACAGATCATTTTATGACACCTCTTATTAGCTTTTCGAATTATAAATTGGACTCACTAACCTTCCGATATTAGTTGTGCAGAAAAAAAAATAAAATGTAACAATAATATCATGCAATTAAATCTGTTAAGTCTAGGAAAACCTAGAATCTAAATATATATAATAATGTATTTCTCTTAAAACACTCTATTTCAAACAAATAAGCTATGCAAGATAAGGTATATTATATTAGTATATGATTTTCAAGCTAATCGAAAAATACCAAAGA
>DF357216.1:177373-187730 GCA_000787875.1 Solanum virginianum | reverse complement strand
TATAAAAAAAATATATATATATATATATATATATATATATATATATATATATATATATTTGGTGAATTGATCAATCATTTTCAATCATTTGAATCCCTTTAAAAGAATTAGAAATATTAAAAATGATTGAAGTTTGAGACTTAATTTAAAGTCTAAACATCCAACTCACTAAGCATGTTGGTTAGTAATTAAGGAATTTAATGATGACTAATGTCATAATAAAGGTCATTTTAGTTGCATCATTATGTCCTTTAATCACGTCAATGAGTCACTTAAAGCCATTTTATATTGTTAACTACTAACTGTATTTCTCCATTTAATTTGTTGTATGCACCTTTCCCTCTTTCTTTTTGAGAAACAAAAAATGGATACAAAAAGTAAGAGTTAATAATTAGAGACTACGAATAAAATTTGTAGTTCATCCTTTATACTCCCTCGGTCCATTTCAATTATCGTGCTTATTAAAAATAATGGATTCAAAATGCTGTGAGCTAACCGTGCGACATGCTATATATTATGGGAACTAAATATCACATGTATATATGGGAACACAATATTATTATTTTTCTTGGGAACGAGCAACTTAATTATTTACACAACAAAATATAAAACAGTATATATAATATATATGTTTGAAGAAGCTAACTAATTAGTACTAAAAATATATATAGAAGCTTCAATATTATTTGGCATGTTGTTGAAAGTGGATATATAAATTACGATATATTATTATATTTAGATGTTACATCAAAATGACAATAATATTGTAGCCTGGTTTTACATTCCAGTGTGCAAAACAGGGAGGATTATTTGATAAGATAGGTTAAGATAATACTAATTTTTCCAATTTGACAATTTTCATTGTTTTTGGCCTGTCAAAATATATGTCTTACACGTGAATATATTATTTTCTTCGACATATCCAGCCAATAACCTCAAATAGAGGGCATGCTTTTTCACGACGCAACACACATCAATCAACCATCAAAGGAAGTGTTGTCGTGTATGAGGTTGTTCCTTCTTTAACCAGAAATTTCATGTTTGAGTTTTGTGTATAAAAAAATTTTTGGCAGGATTCGAGTTCTAAGTATGAAAAAATTCTTAATAGGAAACACTTCTCTTGAATGGCTCTACGCAACGTAAATTTAAATTAATTGGACTCCAATGAGAATATCTAATATCTAATGGATAAAAAGGAAACACATATATGGGTTTATATAAGTCACCATTTTGGAAGAAATTAACTTTGTAATTCCACAAATAATGCAGGCAATGATTTTTAGAGTACTTCAAAAGCATATAAAAAATTAACCTAAGCAATATTATCTATGTTCTTCGTTTGATATATTTAGAGACAGTTGTATAAGGTAATTTACATATATAATTAAGAATCACACAAGATAAATATAAATTCTGTTCACACTTCATTATTTCATTTGCGGGATCATATTAAATATTTGTTATCGTATGTAATCGAAAAAAATGTAACATAATATATATAGGTTAAAATTACCATAGTTCCTTGATCGATTTCGAAGCACACATATCGTATAGATATTGCATGTCTTTTAAGTCTTTGAGCTTACAATGCCCAAATTTCTTATATTATTTTCTTCGTCTCAATTTATACTATATAATAATATCATTGGATAGATTCTCATCTCACCGTTCAAAATTATTATGGGCTGTTGACGTGGCCTCTTTATAAAGCCTGCTTATAGGCTTTTCAAAGCTTTCGGCTATGAGCGTGGGGCTTTAAATTAAATTATATACTCTAATAAATTGGTACAAATTTATTTTAAAAAATCAATCTTATTGGACTTTTTCGGGAAAAAGAAGGAACAAATTTGTTACTATTATATTTGCAAATATTTAAATTCTACTATATTATAAGAGGCAGTTAAGCTGCTCAAGCAGACAGTAGGTCGACATATCTGCTTGAGCAACTTAAGAGTATCTCCATAATATTTTATGATTCTTCCTTTATAATTCCTTTGTCTTATTTTTAATATTAAAAATACTATTAATCATAATAAGTAATGACTTAAAAAATTTCTAAAAAATATGTTATGTAAAAGCATAAAAAATATCATAAATTGTGATAATTGACAACTTAAAATCAGACATATTAACCTTCTTATTTATATTAAAATATAACATGAGAGTATAATTAATTAGTTTACCATCTTTTCAATCAACTTAACCATCTATGACATGCTATAGTGATCTTCATAGGAGCGTGTATTTCTAAATTAACCTTTCCAATTCTATGTAGAGTATATAGTAGTAAGATCTCACACACGCTACGTTTTTTAAATCTCACTTACAAAAATACAATGAATATCAAACCTACATGTTATATAATTGTGTACGTCAAGTACATAACTTGACCGGTACAAAAATACATGCACCATTAAACCATGAATTCGCCTAGATACATGAGCTTGATTTATTTGACCGAACGACAATACAGTAGAACTAGAAATTAGAAATGAATAAAATCGAGTAATTTAATATAGGAATACATATAATAAAAGTTTCTTACGTAAGAAATTTGTTAATGTTTGGAAAAAGTAGTAGGAGAATGATGGGTATAATAGTACGTATTAGTGCAACACAATCTGTACTGTCTTCAAACCCTTTTTAGTTGGAATTTTACAACACATCTTTGCACTAACTTAATAAATTAATTTTGTTTTTATATACATAACCTTAGCTGTTTTTCAATTCAAATATATAAATACCCATATATTATAATTGGAATTTTGGACGTACGGTTTGTAAGGCAATTAGGTAAATATATGAAAAATATGGATGTGTATATATATATATATATATATATTGTTCGTGATTGGTAGTGGATATATATTGATTAGTGATCTGGTGCACCTATATTCCATTTCCAGGTCATGATTTTATCAATATATGTAACTAATAAATTTGATTATTAGTTAAATTATTTTCATATTAATTGCGAATTTCAGTCTCTATTTTCTATAGGTACGTATTATTACGTTTGCAGCATTTTCGGGGGGCGACATTTCAATAGAATTTTTAGTTTTTATGATTTAAATTTGAAATTTTGTAATTAAAAATGAAGAAATCTCAATTATTTTGCTACAGTTCAGTTACTCATAAAGTCAAGTTATCGGGTAGAAATTAGTCGTAAAATAGACTTTCATATCATGATTGAGTAATCAAAAACATGTAAAACAACTAAATTAAGCTTTAGGTTAAGTGGTCTGAATTATAGAATAATTAAGCGCATTTTTTGCATAATTAATTAAACGCAATGCACGAACATATTTGCAACATTAAGTTAATTAACTATATATCAAGTTTTTATATAGCAAATATTCCAAAGTTATAACAATTAATAATGCACTGCAACATTTATCATAGTATATATAAAATGCCCATTTTAACTTATATAAATCGACAGTATAATATTTTCTCTATTCTAATTTCTATGTTTTAAATTGATGCTATAAAATATAGCTAATTATCTCTTCAACGGTCTAATATAACCAAAGATATAAATTCCTTAAATTTGCTTGATTAAGAACAACAAAATTTATAAATTATAAAATAGGTTGGGGAATTAATATTATTAATGTACCTGATTGAGTCAATATATTCTTTACACATCTAATAATCATAATAAATCACATATATAGAGTCCATCGCACAGCTGTGAACGAAATCAATTTCATTCTGTATTTAGACAAACTAATTAAAATTTTAATACACCTTCATTAATAATTACTATAAAGATAATTAAATAAATTAACAAATATTTTGGCTTTAGCTCTAATTTTAAGATTAGGAGTCTTCTTAGTACGCAAAACTGAAGTACATGTGCACCCCAAGAGCATCTTAAACATGCAAACAAACTACATGATTATTTAATTAATTAAGTTTATCATAGTTTAATCAAGTCGTTAGTTGACGACAAAATAGCTTTAGAATTGAACAGTTCGATGGATTAGAATATAATTAAGAAAAGTAATGACGATAAGATTATCTTATATATTTCCTAAAGAGGCTACTTTATTGCATGTCGTCAAATCCAAATATCAAATGAAAAATATTGATGTGTTAGATTTTAAACTCATTAACTTTAAATTTTTTAATATGTTTATGTGTGAAACAGAGTAATTACTTTTAAAATCAGAGAAAAATGAAAAATCGATACATATAATTGCTTGATTATATATCATTTTCTTGAGGTGTTTGTGTAAGCATTTATCGAAATTCAGATTGATAAAATAGTTAGTTGCTTGATTACATTTGACTTGGTCCGGTGTTTAATTAAGAAAAAATGAAAGACTTTTAAAACTTATAGTCTAAACTCATTTTTCGATATTTGTGTGGCTGAGAATGATTTTATTAAAAGTGAAAATGGAATTTTAAAGGGAGTTTGTTTTCAATTAGATGATTAAAATGATATTTTTTTTAGAATAGACCAAAAAAAAAGAATGTCACGTAAAAATAAGACAAAGGGAATACAAGTTAATATTTTTCTCAACTGATAACATTAAGCTCTTTCATTATACAGGTATTTAAATTATATTTTTCTATTTAATTAAATCATTTTAATAGTAGAACACGTCTTGATAATTATTATTTTTTCCCCAAAACAAAAGCATTTCTAAAATGATAAATCAAATACGTACTTCTTACCTTTCACCGAAAACACATTTTTAATTAATCGCAAATTTCTTAGTATTTTTCAAAGTAATTACTAGTTTTTACTAATTTATCCAAATAAACTCTTATTTGCTATTAAATCTTGTAAGAGGACAAACGAATCTTTAAAAAAATCTTGAGAATTCTGATATATATATATGATTAGTAGCCAAATTATCTTGAGACAAAAAACAAAAAAAAATCCTCTGATTTATTTGATCCAAATTAAATGATTTCTGTCTAAACTTAATTATCCATTAAGAACAAATTAAAAGCATGTGTTTTTTCTGCAAACGAAATCTTCAAGTCAAAGATTACAAATCCAACAATAATAACTACGTGCTATATTCATTGAACATCATTAATTAGTAGCTTATAAACACCTTTAATTAAGACAAATTAATCCTAAAGCATTAGTGATCTACAAACAATGCATGCATGTTTTTCATAATTAATGTAACACAAAATTTTCCCTTTGTCTTTTTAATCACAAAACCATGTGATGATCAGAATATGTTTAATTACGAAAGAAACATCAAGATATATAATTTTGGATTATTATGATCTTATCTTGTGTCTAATTTTTGTCTTTAAATCTTAATTAAAATCCTTAATTATTATAATTAGCAACAACAGACATCTGGCATTAACACCCTCGTGCGGTGCTGCATACGCCAAAATTGGATGTTGTAGAAATTAGAAACACAACTCATATAGAAAATAAAAATTATTAGCATTTTTTAAATACATTTTACTAGTCTGTTTGGCTAAGTTTTTAAAAAATTAAAATGTGTTTATTTCTTTTAAAAATATTTATTTTCGAAAGTTGAGGTGTTTGAGAAGTTTCTAGGAAAAAAATGAATATTTTTAAGAAATACTCCGTAGAAATTGAGAAAAGTAGATAAATTAACAATCTGATAAGATTATTTACTATAAAACAACAACTTATCCAGTGAAATCCCACAAGTTAGGTCTGGAGAGGATAAAATATACGCAAATCTTATCACTACCTCATAGAGATAGATAAGTTGTTCCCGGAAGACCCGCAATGCAAATATGTCATCCCAAAAAAAGAAAATACTAAATACAAAATCAACTATTGTAAAATAAGATTATTTACTAATATACTATATATCGCGAGCTGAACATACACACACACATATGTATGTGTGCGCGGGTGATGGATCATAATGAAATAGTTAAAATTCGTTTATTATTAACTAGAGATCTAAAATTTAAATTTTTTAGTAAATAAAAAATCTTATTAAGAGCGTTAGAAATATAATATATATGCGCATGCATGGTGTGGTGCCAACTTCCTGGTGACTAGAAAAATAAATATTGTGTAACATGTTTAATTAGCCGAGATTGTCGGGCTTAATCCAAACATGATTAACGTAAAAGCCAAAAGGATAAAAAAGATTCTTTAAGAAAGCAGAAATTAAATTAATAAACAAACATCATAAAACATTTATTAATGGGTTTAAAGTTAAAAATATACACATGTCACCTCTCTACCGTTCAAAAGTATCCATGCACTTTATACTTTAATGTTCTTTTAATTTTCTTCTTGTTACTTAACTAATCTCTTTCTTTTCTTTCAAGTCGGGAGTCCTTCCAAAATCGTCTCTCTATTTAAGTTGGAAGGAATAAAGTTTACATATATTATTTTTTTTATGTTTCATTTTTTTGTTTTATTTTTCATTCAGTATTTGATATTTGAATTATATTGAAACTCAATTATTCTATATTCATACAATATTTTATTTTGTAAAATTATATTTAATATATTTTTTATATTGTGTTACGTTTGCTGGTAAAATTGTTACCATGTGACCAAGCAAAAACAAAAGGTAAGATTACGTACAATAAACCCTTGTGGTCGATCTCTTCCATGAATCCTGCGCATCATAAAAACTTTTAGTACACTGGACTTGTCTTTACGTAAAATTTGTCGTTTGTTTGTGTTATTCTCTGTCCAAATTCTCTTAACTTTCCAAATCCTTTTACAGGCTGTGGTTTTCAAGACAAACATCAAAACAAAAGAGGGAAAAAAACAACAAAAAAAGGTATGCACACGCACAATTGACAGTTCAAACAAAAATTCACCCACAAAAAAAAATCTGTGCAAATACAACTAAACCTTATCTGATACATATTTTATTTTTAAAGTTAATTTAATAGAGATTAAAATGACACAAATGGTCACAAAAAAGTATTATTCCATTCAAGTTCCTTTTTGCTATACTGCCAAAAAAAATAAAAAGTTCCTAGCAAGAAGATTCTAGCTAGAAAAAAATACATATATAAATACTCTTATATAATATTTTCAAACAAAGTTGAGTGACTTTTCGAAATAAAGAAAGACCTATTTGTATAGAGGTTCTTTTTTTTTTTTAATCATTGCCTAAGCTTCAAAAATTTCAAGTACATCATACTTCAAGAAAAACTTGATCTCACATAATTTTTGTTTGTATGAAACCATATACCTTAATAATATTATTAGAGTTGCAAATTAAAGTGTGACGATATATATATATATATATGTAACAACTCGTACATTTGTTGATCTAATGTAAGCAGCGAGTGCAAGTAAGCTTTTATCTATATCATTTACGTATTAGTAGAAAGAAGTTGCATTTACTATAGAGTAACTTTGATTTGGTAAATAGATTTCACTATCGAATTTTGATAAGAAAAATATAAACTAATTATAACTCAATCCTAAAAGTTAATTTATCTGATAGAAATAATTCAAAATCATATAAAAGAACCAAACAATTGTCTCAACATTGTCTCATACGTCCAAGTCTTAAACATTTAGAGCATGAATAATATAAAATGAAACTTAATAACATGTAAAATATTATAAAGTAAGATGAGTTTAATTTTGACTATAATAGAGAAAATAATTGTCGAACGACGCCGTACTGGGTTGTACAAAAAGTAGCCATGATTGGATCAGGGAAGCGCAAATGTGGCTAATTTGGTCAACATGACGCCCACAGTTTTTTACTTTTTCCTGGCCGTAATTTTAAAATACAACTGGGCCGTACAACAACAATACGGGCCCGTGTGTGGGTCCATGAGAGGCCCGTGACAACTATCCAGTATACAACTAAGCTTCTTCGAACCTAGACGTTTTATTCTGACAAAATGCCTTGTTGCCTAAGTATTATATTCAGAAAAATAACTGTTTATTGACCCACTTAAACGGGGGCGGTATAAGTGTTCATCTGAATTTCTTTTGTTCAGAAAAATATATCGAATATACAAGATTAAATATGATATACATATGTTTATATTGTACATTGAAGAAGTTGTCATGTGATCAGGGGGTCACGAGTTCAAGCTTTGAAAATAGTCTCTGATTGAAATGTATGATAAGACTGTGTGCAATAAATCATTATAATCAGATTCTTTTTCATACCCTGCACATAGCTTCGATTTGAAACTCTATATTGAAATCTCCTTAATAAAAATTTTGACTTCGACCATCTTAAGATGGCTTCCACCCTTGTGGGTGATTAGTCCCAAGAAGGTGCCATGTCAGCTTCTGGAGCTTACGTGAGATAACGGTATTCTTGAAAAATGGGCCGAATAAGTAGTGAACAGTGGACTCATTCGTGACATGTCATCAATCTGGGATTTTTTTTTATCCAGCAATTAATAGCTGTTTCGATTTTTTAATTTGGATCACACGTTATTTAATTTATTTATTTGAATCCTACTTATATTTCACTTTTTTGTTCTAGTAGGAAAGGAACAATAAATTAGTAATAGTGGACTACTTACTATTTTTTTAATTCCAAATTATTTGATATAGTTTGTATAGATATAAAATTTAAGAAAAAATAAAAATAAATTATGTGATTTGGGAGAGCAATAGAAGCTTTATGTGTCATAAGAAAAAATCTCATTAAAAATTGAATGAGAAGTTCAAAATGTATCTATGTGTGGTATTGTTTTTAAGAGTTAAATAATAAGTAATGTCAAATAAATTGGAATAATGGGAATAGTAATAGTTGTTCTTTTTTTATATACCGTTGGATATTCGTATTAAGATAATATTAATTTAGAATTATTCTGCATAAAGCCAAAATAAAAAACAACTCTTCCCAAATTTTTTTATTTTCAAATATTAAATACGAAACACTAACGGTTGAAGGGTTCTATATATCTATCAACCACCACCTTTGATAATACTAATAGTTGTGGACATATTTTATTTTTTTCGAAAAAGAGTTGCTTAAATAATGCAAGAAGACATTTGGGGTCACAAGCTTAAATATTGGTAATATTTAAATCTTCATTTTAATATATGGAAAACTTTAATTTTTAATTATTATCCACAAACATAAAAATGCAAAAGTATAATCTATAAAACACGAAAGAAAAAATGAATCAAAATTCATGCACTGAAAACAAGAGATCTCCAAATGATTTACAACCAAAATCTTAACATATATTCCCAATATCCATTTTAATATATATTCGTATACCACTCAATAATTCATAAAAGTGTAGTATTTATGTCTCAAGCAAAAACAAATTAAAAACTCTTAATTTTTGTCACAAATTGATATACACATATTGAAGAAGTATTAATCTATAAATGGATATGTCATATATTTTAAATTTAGCAAATATTGTTGTTAGTTTGGAGGTATATTTGCAGAAAACATTGAACGTTGTTGGATAAATAAATGAATTAAAAAAAAATTATTGGATAAATAAAAGTGATACTTTAAATTAGAGCAAGTGGGGGCATTTATGCAGTTAAAGATTTTCTGGGGGGATGAATTTGTACCTTTTTAAAGTATGCGGGACCATAATTGGTTTCCTACTAACCCTTTTGACACTTTTTATAATTACAATTTTGTCACAATTTATTTGAGACATACAAAAATCTATGACCAAAATTAATTATAAAGTTAAGCAAAGACCTTTGCATTATTAATTTTCGACTTTTGGATGCTTAAAAATACATGTCACATGTTATAGTATTTGTGTTCAAAGTATAAAAAATACCATGAAAATAAACTCTCTGTAATAGCATCGTGTAATTGAGTATTTTTTTTATTGTCTTTATAAACTATCAAAAATGTCATTTTTTTAAAAATGAAAAAGGGTTTAAAATGCCTTAAACTATGTGAAATAAACAAAAATGTCCTCCGTTTATAGTTTAGTCTAAAAATATCTTTGCCATTAATACTTTAGTCCAAAAATATTAGCAAGGACATTTTTGAACCAAACTATAAATAAAGGACATTTTTGTTCATTTTGTATAGTTTAAGGGCATTTTAATCCTTTTTTCTTTTCTAAATGCAAAAAACTGATAAATGGAATGATCCCACGTCGGACGAATGAGATCCATAGAGTTTTTGTAAGGCTTGAAAAATCATTTTCCATTTCAACTAATTATTTTTTTAAAAAATGAAGAGAGTATTATAAAGATGATTAAGATAGAGAGTATTGTTGTTTAACCTAAAAGAAAATTGGAGAAAAATTAGGAACCAATGATATTTTAGCTTAAACATATTTAGAATTTTCAAAGATGGGCTATGATATAATAATAGATTAGGAGAAACATATTTTGGAAGTTAGCTTAAAATTTGTTAAGGAAATTAATAAAGTAAAAATGGGATAATCTTGCACATGGGTAATG
>DF357216.1:133901-149545 GCA_000787875.1 Solanum virginianum | reverse complement strand
ACCACCTCTATCTGTCTGGGCTCTGCCTCGCCCTCTATGGGGTTGTGGTGCTGGTGGTCTAGTCTGAACTGAAGATTTGGGATGAGGCCCACCTCGTTCCCCCGATAAGGGACACTGTCGTCGCAAGTGATCAGGATCTCCACAACCAAAACAAAGCCTCTGATTCTGGGACTGACGTGTTGATCCTGACGAACTACCATAGTTGTCTCGCCCTGTAGACCCATGAAGTGCTTGACCACCCTCAGAAGCGGGTAGTGATGCATGAACTGGTCCTCGATGCTGGGACGAGCCACCCCCTTTATAGAACCTTTTACCTCCAGATGAGGTACCAGAGAATTAACCAGATGCACGGGCCCTCTTAGGGTCCCCAAACTCTTCTCTCTCCATTAACTCTGCCTCCTTAGCAGCACTCATAACAGACTGGAAAGAGGCCCTTCACACCATCACAACCTCAACAACATTTCACATCTAAAAATAAGTCAATAGCTGGAAAGAGGCCCCATCTCTAGATACTCTAAACACCACCTGTCGAAGAGAATAGTTCAATCCCCTCATAAACCTATGAACTTTTTCTGTCTCATTTTGAATAATAGCAATAGCGTGTCTAGATAACTGATAGAAACGGGTCTCATACTCTGCGACTGATAAGCCGTCCTGCCTTAGACTTTCAAATTTCAATCGACTCTCCTCCCTCACACTCCAAGGGATAAATCTATCATAAAAAGCACTAAAGAACATCTCCCAAGACACTGTGGGAGATCCTACAGGCAAGGATCCTGAATATGTCCTTCACCATTCTCTAGCTAGCCCTCGAAGCTGAATAGTGACATATCGAACCCCGTGTGACTCGGCTAAGCCAACAGTTTCCAACAGCTCCCTACAAGTGGTCAGAAATTCATGAGCATCCTCTGTTTTTCCACCCTGAAATTGAGGTGGGTTCATCTTTCTAAACATCTCATAACAGCATTGTTCACTCTCAGTCAACGTAGCCAAAGGTGCACCCCGAACCTCAATAGTTGGTGCAGGGTCAGTCTCAGCTCTAATAATCACTGGTGGCTGCTCTACCTGATCATGGAACAGTGGAACATGATGCTGATCCAAGTTCTGAGCTCCTCCTTCGGTTTGAGAACCGCTTGGTGCGCCCGTTGTGTTACCATTCAAAGCAAAACTCTTGAGTACATTCAGCACCCTCAATAACGTATCCTGCAACAAAGGTGAGGATGCGTGCTCTGAAGGAACCTGGTTCCTTCTAAGGTCAGCCATAGGCTCTGAAGAGACCTCCCTAGCACGACCTCTTGCTGGTGCTGCTCTACGAGCACGACCTCTGGCTCGAGCTCTACCCCTACCCCTGACTGGGGCCTCGGCAACTGTCTCATGAGCTACCTCACCTCTACCACCAGAAACAGTAGCTCTAGTCCATGGCATATATCCAAAGAACACGGGCATAACTCAGTACCAACGAACATAACCACGCACGATATAAGAGAATAAATAAAATGAAAGTTTCCTAACAGTCTCCATAGTCTCTCAAAGATAAGTACAGATGTCTCTGTACCGATCCTTAAGACTCTATTTAGACTTGGCTTGTACACACATGAGACCTATGAACCTACGCTCTGATACTAACTGTCACGACCCTAAAGTTTGGTGTGATGGTACTTGTTCAATCCCATCAGAACAAGTCAGCCCTAACTCAAGGGGTAATAAATAGATCGCGCAGAAGTAATTAACTAGAGTAAATGACTTAAGGTAAGAATTTCCATATACTTAAATACCACCCAAGAATTTGGTTGTCACATGTACAAGCCACTAACAATACAGGAAATCAAAGAAATACAAGTCCAAGTTGTCATTCATCTCGAATAGAACAAGTACAAAAGAAAATAGGAAAAAGAGAGTCAGCCAGATGTCAACAGCTACCTCTCTACGTCTCCTGTGAAATATCGGAGGATCAAGGGAAAAACTATTCACTGTTTGGGCTCACAACCTAAAAAAATATAGAGGCAAGGGGTGAGTACCAAAATACCACGCGGTACCCAGCAAGTTAACGAACTAAACAAAATAAGTCCAATAGAATACACAAACTTCTTTCATTCCATCCTACCTCCGCAACTACAACCTGTATAGAAAATTAGCCAGCCCAGCAAGATATAATACATAGTAGATCATTATCCTATTTTCAAGTCATAGGAAAAATCCTACCACTTATTAAGTTCTCGTTGATTCATCAAGTGTCATTAAATTAATATTAAAGTTAATCATGTAAAGACATAAACACGTCAAATAATATAACAAAAATCCAAATCCCAGTAGCACTCCATATCATCATAACAAGCCAGAATATTATGGGATAAAATGAATGTCGTGAGATGTAAATAATGTTATGCAATGTCAAATAATAATGATGCATGTCTGTCCTAGTGATACATACCCGCTGCCTCGCAGATCGGGACCCATGGGGGCTACACATGGACCATGTATCTGTCGCGGCGTACGACCTGACCCATCAAATCATAGTATATCTATTGCGGTGTGCGACCCGACCCATCGAATCATAGTATCTGATACCAGCAAAGACCTCGACATCACAATATCATGATAAATTCGCCGGCAAAGACCTCGGCATCATATCTTGACCGGTAAAGACCTCGGTCCCAATATTTTCTCTCACTTTATATATATATATATATATATATATATATATATATATATATATATCGCTTAACCTCATTTATCAATTTGAGTATCATAAATGTTGTAATAGGCTTAATCTCCATACCATCACAACCTCAACAAGATTTACATCTAAAAGTAAGTATCACTTTGATATCAATAAATAATCATTATTTCACACAGAAGAAAGGAAAATTTGGGAATTCTACGAGAGTTATAAAGTTTAGAAAGTCCACTTGCCTTAGTCAAATCTCGGTCAATCTAAAACTTTGGTCTTTCTTTTTTTTGAATGAAATTCGTAGCACCACGATCTAGTCAAAGAAATTATCTTCATCAGATTTCAAAACTAACAATACTCATATTACTATATGTATAGCCTAGACCCAAGAGTCATTAATTTTGTTATTAATTTTCAAAACTTCAAGTTTAGGATTAAATCTTAAATCCTACAAATAATATAATTTTAATTAGTAAAAATTCTCATAAATAATATTATTGTAATAAAGTACTTACAAGTACACGAAAATAAACCCATTTTATATAAAATATCTTATTATAAAAAATTTAGAAAATTGGAGCAACTTACAGAAATAAAATTGTTGAAGCTCTAAGCAATAAAACACCTCCCTTCAGCTAATAAAATTCTCAATTAATATTAATCACTCACTTTTTTTTTCTCTCCCTCTCTACGCAATAAAACACCTCCCTTCAGCTAATAAAATTCTCAATTAATATTAATCACTCGCCTTTTTTCTCTCCCTCACGATTGTCTCTAGCTTCCTGTCTAAATGTTTTGCTTGCTCTTAAATGAGCAAAATCAGCCCCTTATATAGAGGCTTACATGTTGTTTCTCATAATTGAGCATAGTGCTAGTTGGGCACTAATGAAAGTGGCAAAGCCACTAGTGCCGGCCAACAATTGATGAATAGCACTATATAAAAGTGTCATTTTCCACTAGGAAAAATATTATCTGCCAACACAATTTGCATAAAGGTTACTAGCTCCAAGTGGAGCAATAAAAAATATATACATACAAAAAAAAAAATGGACCAAACATAAAATCTTTAAAAAAATGCTATAACAATATTTCGGGGTTGTTATAGTATAGATCCCTCATAAAGGTAGTTGGAGAATCAGTTTGGTTAGATAGGCTGCTGGAAGAGCTCATTGTTCCCAAGAATGGACCTTATCCTATTTATTATGATAACCAAAAATTAGGTATTCCATTAAAGAACTAAGCACATTAAAATCGATTGTCATTTCGTAAGAGCTAAACTCCAATAGGGACTGAACTCACTATATCATATTGGGAAAGACAATCAGTTAGCTGATGTTCTCACCGAGGCATTTACAGGGATCGAACATTCTATAGTTCTGAACAAGTTGGCAGTGCTGATACCACCTCCAACTTGAGGGGGTATTGAGATATTTATCATTCTATCAAGTCAGTTGGAGTCAGTTAGTTAGCAGTTATTATGTTATAGCTCATAAGGATCAGCAATTGAAGGAAGTTAGAGAGTTTGTTAGATTAGTTGGTTAGCCAATTAGTTGCTTTCATTTCATGTTAGTCCTATAAATATCTAGCATATTGTTGTATTCCTTTCCTTTTTCTTAATTCAATCAATCATCTAACAAAGAATAGCAGAGAGGAGTTTTCTCCCAACATCTCAATCTTTCTTCAATGGAGTTTTAGTAGTCGTCACCATCTCAGGTGAGCTTTCACAATTCTAACCACTAATTTTCACATGATATCAGAGCGAGGTTTTTCTCATCATCATATTCATTCGATCCTTTTGTTCTTAACTCATTTTCTGTTTCTCGCATTGAATTTACAACTAACTGGAGAACATTATTTTTAATTAAAAATTATTTTATTATTTATATATATATTGAAAATTTTCAAATAAATTTTTTTCATTTATCGATTTTGTATACAAATGCATAAATGTATCGATATTTATTTGACTATCATGCATTCCCCATCTTAATAAATAAAAAAATAAACAACACATAATAAAACGACATAAATATTCATTTTTTCACAAAATAAGTGAAACGATGTCAAAAGGAAAAAAAACACTTTTTAAAAAATAGCAACAAAAAGATTATATAAATAACTATGTAATATATCTATATCGATATTTATTTGACTATCATGCACTCCCACCTTAATAAAATAAAAGAATAAACAAGAAATAATAAAATGACCAAAAAAATCATAAAAGAAGTGAAATAATTTTTCTAAAAAAAGTTTTTTAAAAAGTGCAAATTAAAAAATTTGTAAAACAATTACATTTAAAAAAAAAATTAAAATAGCACAACTAAAAAATATTATTTAAAAAAGGTCAGAAAAAAAGGTCAAATAAATAGAGTCAAATTGTGAGACGAAAAAAATTAAAAATTTATTTTAAACAATAAAAAAATATTTTTAAAAATAAAAAGCAATTAAAAAAACAAAAAAAAGGTCGAATGGACAATTTCAAAAGCAAAAAAATGAATAGAGAGAGAGAAGGTCGAATGGCCACAAGAGGAGGAAAAGAAAAGAATAAAAGGAAAAAAGAACCAAATAGCTAAAAGGACCATTTCAAGTAATTAAGTAAATTTGAGCTAAAAAAAAGATGTAAACAAAAGTTATGAGTTGTTAACCTGTGTAACTTTCTCTTATTTATTAATAGTATTGTAAAACGCAAAGAATGCGAGACATTTTATATGGTATGGGCCGAGATGTAAGTCTTGGATTTATGAACGTATATCTCATATATCTTAAATTTTTATAATTTATTACTAAGAAAATAAGTAAAAGTTAAATTAAGTTAAATTTTTAATAATTCTACAAATAAATTTAAATAAATCACCAATAATATGAAAAAATATTGTATTGTTATTTGAGAAAGGTAACAATACAAAAAATTATAACAGTCGAGGTAGTTTTAAAATAAAATCATTATTCATCTCAAGATTTACTAATTCTTCCCATTCTTAATTTATATGTGCACTAATTATTGTTTATATTTCAAACAGAAAAGAATATAAAAAGTAAGAGCAGTAATTAAAAAAAAAAGAATAAAGTTCTTTAACGTGTATAATGTTATGAAATCTCTATCATATAGTTTTAGGCATGATTATCTAAAAAATTATTTATGATAGTTGCTTTATTTTATTATTTATTTTTAAAAAAAATCATATGATCTAAAAAAATATGATAATATAAAGTATAAATATCATTACATTCATAATAAAAAAATTAATTTATAGCAAAAGTATTTTTAAAATAATAAAAATTAAAATTAATATTTAGAGTGCAGTTTATACGTTTGGAACTACGTTTTTACGATCGTGGCTTAGACCCCAAATTGTAAGACTTATGTTCTATGGATTTGCGCTTTCAATTTACACCACTAAACGTTTTTTAGTATGGCCCTCCCCGAGACTTATCCCAAAATTCGCCTAAAAAATATTTTTGAAAACACTGTTTATTAATATGTACTATTAATAAAAGGTAAAGTTATCTAAATAGACATACATTACTACCATATATATATATAAATCTAAATGTTCAAATAGTTTCATATATTAAATTTTTAATAATTTATATCATATATTATTGAAGATATAATTAGATACACACATATCTTAAAATTAGTGTTGATTAATTATTATTACATTTAAGCATCCAATTAAAGGTCCAATTGTAATAGAATCTCTCTAAAACTCTTCAACTTCTTCCCAACTTTAACTCCCACCCCGCCCAACCCTCCACACCCCCAGTCAACTTCTCTCTCTTTCTTCGTCCTCTCCAAAATAATTTCTCCTTTAAAAATTTTAAAATCGAATCTGAAATCACAACACTATTCAAAATAATATAATCTAAAATATAATTTATATTTTTTCACTTTAAATTTTTTATTCATTGTATTTGAGGTGATTTGTCATGTATCATCTAGTCAGAATTTTTCATATATATAATTTATTTATCAAAATATCTGTAATATTAGCTATTTTATGTTATGTATCTGAGCATGTTATTTTATGTATCCAAGATCTTTCTGGCATGACCTATTGTATTTCCTTCAATGTATCTAAGACGGTTTTGTCATGTATCCAATCATACTTTAACGAAGCTATGGTTGACGTAGTTAGCAATACCCACCATGCGCCCGCACACATATATAAGAGACACCTTTGTGAAAAATATTTAATTGTTCATAATTTAAAAATATAAGAGATACATTTAATGAAATTAGATGCATGAATGAGATACATACTACAAATATATTAATAACAACTATCTTGATCCAAATAATTATTGATTTTTGTAAGGACCCATAAGTTAGGAAGTTAGAAAGTGTAGAAGAAGTGAAATTGAAAATGTGCAGATCAAAAGTACGAGCCTCATTTATGGCTCATAGTTCAAACCACGGGTGACTCGTGAATGGGGTCAACTTGGATGACAACTGGATCAAGTATAAATGCAATGTACGAGGGGTCTTTATGGTCCGTAAATAGAACCACGAACCATAAACAAAGTTCATAATTTGAGACCTTGGGTTGATGAAAAATTTGCTTTTTGAAGTTGAGCAATGAACAAACAGGATGAGTCATAGTTTGTTTGACGGTCTGTAGTTTGGTCTCGTGGATATGGTCTGTAGATTGAAAAGTATTTAAGTGTCGAGGAAACCACGAAGGAGGTTCTATGACTCATAGTTCATTCTAATTATAGAAAGTTGATATTATTTTTAAATAAATTAAAAAGAAAAGTTACATAAATTAAAATAAAGTTGTACACCTAATTTTTTTTTGCAAGAAAAATCTACTTCTAACTGTCCAAAAACTTGACAAAACATACTACTGTAATGGTTCTAAATAATTATACATAACCATTCTTATCATTTTCTCTCGGTATCCACTATTAATTTGATACAAAAATTAAGAAGCACTAAATAATAGAAATAATTTTATCAAAATGCTCTTATTAAATATAAGTTATTTAAATATTGAAAAATGAATAGTATCATTTACTACATCTTAATTCATGTGTCAAGTCAATAAGAGACAAGTAAAGATAGACGGAGAAAGTATATTATTTTAAAATATTCAACAATATTAATGAATAATTTATTCTTTTATATCTATTTTATCCTTCCTATTGGGTTATAATAAAAATCGATATTAATATTTTTTAAAAAAAAACATTAAAAATTTAATAACTTAATAATTCAATAATAATAAATTAATAATATTTTTTATCAATGATGATTTTTGCAAGGCGACCAGAGGAAGTAATGAATAAGTAAGGATGTAATGGAGGGAATAAGTTTTAAGTAATAAACTAGAAAGAGTAGTGTGGGTAAGGTGATTGAGAATGGCACAGTTAGGAAGAGGATATGGCATTAACATTAATGAAGAAAGAATGGATTTTCTACGTAACACACAGCCAATGAGAATTGAAAGCAGAGGGAGTAAGATATAATTCCAGCTTCCACGCTGGCAAATGGAAGATAGTATAGATAGGGAGAGATGGGCCCGAAACGTCGCAATGAGAGCAGCATGTGGAGATGAGAGGCGCCACAAGGGAAAGGAAGAAAGTCCACATGGCGAAGCATGTGAGGAACGCCCAGATCGCGCTCCACAACAATCCCTTATCAACAAAATCGAATCCCTCTTCCCTCAAAACCGAATCAATTTTTTCTCTCTCTTCCGTCTCTTTCATCTTCTCGCAGCAGCTCCAGCTCCAGCCCCGCCATGTCCGCTATTGCTACTTCTGCTGCTTTATCTTTTCCTTTCTCTTTTGGCCGCTCGACTAAGACTTATACGAGAAAGGTACCTCGCCCGATAGGTTGCGCAAACTTTAAATTATTGCTAAATGTTTCTTCATTACTAGGAGTCATATGATAGAACATGAAATTTTAGGGGCAAATTTTAAAATTATTGCATGCCTTTTGATGATTGTATTCATTTTGGTGGAAAATGTTTACTAACAGAAAAACAGAGAACAGGCTTCTTCCTCGTGGAAATATATTTATCGTGCTAGATACGCACGACGTCTGAATTTCTTTTTTAGTAACTTGCTAAAGCTTCTGGACTCTGATGTCTGAAATTGGAAATAAAGGGAATACGAAAGGGGATATATAAAGTGTTCTCTTATGCTTTAGCCATTTCTTCCCCATTGCTGGTGGAAAGAAAAGTTTAAGAGTCGGTTGGTGCGAGGAATAAGCTACAATAACTCTAGAATAAAATGTCGTTTGACGTGAGTTATTAACTAGTTATGAAATTATTTATCTCACCATTATTCTATATACAGAATAAATAATCCTGAAATACTCAATCCCAAGATAACTTATTCCTAACCAAACGATCCTATGTAATTTAAATAAGTAAAAGAGTTGAAAAGAGGGACCCTTGCATCATTGCTCGGCTTTGGCTTTTACTTTGAATTTGAAAAATGATCAATCAAGAGATTATTCTTGGACAAAATTTCTTTAATTATCTAATTACTTATTTATTTAATTAATTATTAAATTAACCAACCCGAACGATCGAGTTTCGAATAGGATCCGCGCCACCTGATTTAAATGTCTTTTTTAGATTTATTTAAATTTCCTGCTATTTCTAAAGTGACTGCTTTGGGAAGTTGCAAACTTTTCGAAACAATATTAGTGACCGACTTTCAGAAACAACATTTCGATGCCTATAAATACCTATATTCTTTCAGATTATTTCTTATGAAATTTCTGAACTGCTTCGTCTTCTTCCACACAACTAAATTTAGTATTCTAATGTATTTTGCTTTTGCTGAGTGGTTTGCTGACACCATTGTTGTGGTACCAATATACTAATGAGTAAAATCTTTTAATTCTGGGATGATATATTTCATTAACATCGAGTACTGAGGAGAATTATTTCTTTAAGGACACACTATGCATTCAGTGGACTCAATTTTTCCTTGTTTCAGATTTTCTTTGCTGACTTTAAGTTTCTGGTTTAGACAAGATTCTGTAAACGTAATTGTTACAAATCCAGTTATATAAATATTTTCTTAATAGTACAGGTTAATAACACTTATATGTGGCATGTTTTTATGCTCGAGTGTATCAGGTAGAATAAGTAGTGGTTCATGTATTAATTGGTTACAATATGGAGAAATGTACTACACTTGTATTTGTCTGTCAGATGATATTTTGAGTGGACGATAATTCTGCAGTTTGTTCATTGTCAGTGTTTCAAAGGTGGATTTGGAGTGTTTGCAGTGTATGAGGAGGCGGCAGGAGAGGTGACAAACAAGAAAAGCTCCTGGTTGACAATCTTTGATGTTGAAGATCCAAGGTCTAAATTTCCTCAGTCTAAAGGGAAGTTCCTGGATGCAAATCAAGCTTTAGAAGTTGCTAGATTTGATATACAATATTGTGATTGGAGAGCTCGTCGAGACGTACTTACTATAATGCTCTTGCACGAAAAGGTTGATTCTTGTACATCATGATTTTTTGCCCCTAGTTTTGTGAAGTTTTGAATTGACCTGAGTTCAAAGATTCAGTATATCTCTATACCTCCTGCTTCATTTCTGTTAATTAGTGACTTGTTCCTCCTTTGGAATTGTTTCTAATTTTTCTCATTGTAGTCTTCTTCCTTTTCATCCCTGTACTAAGTCGTGTGACTGGTGGATACTGTGTGAGTAGGTTGTGGAAGTATTGAATCCTCTAGCAAGGGAGTATAAATCTATTGGAACCGTGAAGAAGGAACTTGCGGAGTTACAAGAAGCACTATCTCAGGCTCATAAAGAGGTATACAATACTTTGACCCTGTTGAACAAGCTTATGTTGTTGGATACCAGTTATTCCTTTCTATATTTTCGGCTAGATATGTAAAACATCAGATATTTATCTGTTATTATTGGTTATTCAGGTTTATTATCCTTCTATCTCTTAATCTTGTTGAAATAGAGCAGCAACATTTATAATGAATAAATAGTTAATTGCATAGATAAACTGATTCATGAATCTAACTTGTCAAAAAAGAAAAGGAAGAAAAACAACAGAAAAAGCAAGTTTGGAGGATTTTGTGTACTGCCATATAAGCCAAGATTTGTATCTAAAGTAGTGATAGCAACAGGTACATATATCTGAGGTGCGGGTTTCTGCTGCTTTAGATAAGCTAGCTTACATGGAAGCATTGGTTAATGATAGGCTTCTACCAGAGAGGAGTACAGAAGAATCAGATTCCCCGTCTTCATCCCCCAGTACATCGACAGTATCTAGAGATACTGTTAAAAGCAAGCAACCTAGGAGAACACTCAATGTGTCAGGTCCTGTTCAAGAATACAGCCCCCATTTGAAGAACTTCTGGTATCCTGTTGCTTTCTCCGCTGATATTAAGGATGATTCTTCAAGATATATGACCTGCAGGAATTCCTCTTCTAAGATTTTATGCCTTTTGCAGTATTCTACTGTCTCGTTTCTTGATGGTTATTTGTTTATGATGTATCAGATACCAATTGATTGCTTTGAGGAACCATGGGTGATTTTTCGTGGGAAAGATGGAAAACCTGGATGTGTCCGGAACACATGTGCACATAGAGCCTGCCCTCTTCATTTGGGTTCAGTGAAAGAGGGTCGCATTCAATGTCCTTATCACGGTGAGAAAAAGAAGAATCTAAGCGTTCTTCAGTGCAAATTTCCTATCTAGGAAATAAGAACACTTAACCAATTTGGTGTTTGATGCATGAAGAGTCCATTAACTGGCTGACATTTACTTTTATGGTTGTTTGATGATTGTTAGGGTGGGAATATTCAACAGACGGAAAATGTGAGAAAATGCCATCAACAAAATTTATGAATGTCAAAATCAAATCCTTGCCATGCTTTGAGCAAGAGGGAATGATATGGATTTGGCCTGGAAATGATCCTCCTGCGGCCACTCTTCCTTCTCTACTTCCACCCTCTGGATTTCAAATCCATGCAGAGGTTTGCATCACCTAAACATTCTAATTGTTAATAGGAAGACCATCTAACAACAGTCAGTTAACTCTTTCTGCCTCATTCTTCTTGTTCTTGAAACTGGCAGATAGTGATGGAACTTCCAGTGGAACATGGGTTGCTTTTAGACAATCTGTTGGATCTTGCACATGCTCCTTTCACCCATACATCTACATTTGCTAAAGGATGGAGTGTCCCAAGGTTTGTTGTTATTATAGTGATGCCAAATAGTCTAGAAGTTAGAGTAACACTGGTTTACTAGTGTTCAATTTGAAATCAGACAAAATGCCTAACCGTTTTTGAAATCGTCACCTTAGAAATTAAGGCGCTGAAGGCATAATTTTTTATGCCCTGCATATTTTCTTAACGACATACTGGATTTACTTCTTTTTTTTTATGACCATGGTGTCCGGGCCAACTTTCGCGCCCATCGACTAATGAAATCTCATGGAGTGATGGTTCTCAACCACTTCATTGTCCACTAGGTCACACCCTTGGGTGCATATTAAATTTCTTCCCGAATTAAAAAAATTCAATCTCTAGTTCATCATGTTTGGTACAAGGTATTTATGTTTTGAGTATATCATCACTGAAATAATGTGAACATGCACGCATATTTCATTTATGAGTTCCATTATGTTAGGTAATGTTCTTCTTGGTTAACTGCCATAAATTTTTTAACCTATTAAATTAATCAGAACTTCTTGAGTTCCTTTTAAATAGATTTTTATTAGATTTGAGTGAATGTGAAAATTCTTTTCGAGGATGCTGAGTTGGATTGGTTGGCAACATTTTATAATTTGACTTCATATGGTTTCATTAGAAAATTAAGTTTTTATTATCTTGTTTATGAATCTCTCACCATGATTCGTGCTTGTGTACCTTGCGTAGAATAAAGATATTGTGGAGCACAATTAGCTATAAACATGAATAAAATCTTTCCATTTTCTGACAACCAAAACAATGCGATACTATATTTTTTTCTTGTTTACTTTGTTGATGGAGAAGGGGAGGACGGTGGTTCCTGTACCTGTCTGATGATAGTCTGTCAGTAACAGCCTGAAGATGTGAACACTTAAATGTTGCCTTTCTTTTTCAGCTTTGTAAAATTTTTGACTCCGGCATCTGGTCTACAAGGATATTGGGATCCTTATCCAATAGATATGGAATTTCGACCACCTTGTATGGTTCTATCAACCATTGGAATCTCAAAGCCAGGCAAATTGGAGGGTCAGAGCACCAAAGAGTGCTCTACACACCTTCACCAACTTCATGTATGTTTACCTGCATCTCGACAGAAGACAAGGCTGCTATATAGGATGTCACTGGATTTTGCTCCTATATTAAAACACATCCCTTTCATGCAATATCTGTGGAGGCATTTTGCTGAACAGGTTAGATTCTATCCTTACACTGGTATTGACTACATAAAACTCTTAATGATGTAAATCGGTGTCATTGACTTCTTCAAGATATATGACCTGCTCAAATCACAATACCTGTAATGACGAGTTCTCTTGCATATTGCATCAATGATTTCCCACCTAAAACTGATAAAGGAAGTGTTGGAAAACATACGTTCTGATTTGAAAACGTTTTCAGGTTTTAAATGAAGATCTACGGCTTGTGATTGGTCAGCAAGACCGGATGCTTAATGGTGCTAACATTTGGAACCTGCCAGTGTCATATGATAAGCTAGGAGTGAGGTATAGGATATGGAGAGATGCTGTAGAGAGCGGAGCAAAGCAATTGCCATTCAGCAAATGTACGTCGAACTAATCAAGGATAGATTTTTACATCTCCAGATGATCCTACACTCTAAAACAATCTTAACACTTTGAAGAACTTCAGTTGCTGAGAATCTCTGTTGGTATATAGCGCGGTTGCCACACGTGCTGCTCTGAGGATATACCAGAACAGCATCCTGCTATTGGTTTGCTGAAAATGAGATGATTTCAGTATAGCTTCCCTTGTAAAAAATAAACTGTACACTAATTATTTTTAGGTTCATGTACAGTTTAAACAGCCTTGACCCCTGCCATCAATTCTTTCATGTTTTCCCTAGCGTGCCTCCTAGAAAATCTGGAGGCTCTGAAAGTCATGGAAATGGTCCTCCATTTTGTATCATAATATCAATTTTTTGGCTTTTTGAATCGAATACACAATTTTTTCGCCAAAATAAAGCAAGAGGAAGATCTGATTGTCTGGCTGTTTGGCCCAAAGTGTATTTTTGTCCTCAAACTTTCTGTTTCCAGAATCAAGAAACAAAAGGTACCAGTCCATGGATGGAGTTGCATAAAACAAAATTTTGATATCATTTTATTCAACCAGAAGATGTATATTATTAGTGTTATAGAACAGTATGGAAACCTGATCATAGCTGGTAACAGATCTTAAAATCTAGTTAAGTGAAGAAAGGGGTCAATGCATGGAGTAGCTGGCAATGCAGAAGAACTAAAACCAAATAAGAAGGTTGTGTGTATGACAAAAATCAAATCTTCATCATGCTAGTATTCTTTAAGATTGTCTAATATTTAAGAATTTAATAGATCATGCTAAACATATCCCTTTCATTTGACTTTTAAGACCTGCCTTGTCTTCTTTTCACACTCCAAATAACCATAGTTTCACACCTATGGACCAAGGCAATGTAGGATACTAAATCATTTCAAGCTATCTTTTCTTATGTTATCCTCTATATATGCCTCTTTGCACCTCCTATCGAAAGTAATCGTTTCTTGTCTTATTCATTACTCTCTTCGTCTCATTTTATGTGACACTTTTTGTTTTGACATAGTATTTAAAAAAAAGAAAAAATTTAAAACTTGTGATCTAAAATCATCTTTAGATATTTTTGTAACTGAGAATCATTTCATTACGGCTAAAAAGAAAATTTTAAAATTAAAATTGTGCTCAATAAAGTAAGGTGATTTTTTTTGGACGAACCAAAAAAAAATGTGTCACATAAAATGGGACAGAGACGGTACTTTTAATGGTTTATGAGACACATATGTTTGGACCTTAAAAGCTCAATATCCTTCGGAGTTTCTACAAAATCAAGTGGAATCAACCAC
Source organism: Solanum virginianum (assembly GCA_000787875.1). Taxonomy (NCBI): domain Eukaryota; kingdom Viridiplantae; phylum Streptophyta; class Magnoliopsida; order Solanales; family Solanaceae; genus Solanum; species Solanum virginianum. Next base: position 134,829 of record DF357216.1, on the reverse strand, counting down.
CTTAGGAACCTGTTAGGAGATGTGAAAGGTTGAATTTAGGGGTTACACAGAGGCATAGGGGTGGATTGAAAAAGTATTGGGAGAAGGTGATCAGACAAGATATAACGAAATTTTATCTCACTGAGTACATTATCTTAGATAGAAAAAAAGTGAAGGTCGCGTATTAAGATAGAAAGCTAATAGGCTAGTAGGGGAAGGTAGATGTATGACCTGTGATATAGTAGATTAGTAGGAGTTGTTATATCTTTATATTTTATGTTGTTATTATTAATCTAATATTTGTTACTTTTATCATTTTATATACTATCATTCGTTTTTTATCATTAGTCATTTTCCTTTTCTTTTTATTTTACATACCATATTCTTTTACTCATGAGACTTGATTTTCGAGACGATTTTCCACAAATAACATCTTTATCTCTTACCATGAGTTTCAAAAAACTTATTTCCTTTTCAAATGCTGTGTCAGTCAAACTATTATTACTGAAATTAATACATTTTCAAAACAGAAGATGCTTGATTTTCGAGACGATTTTCTAGAAATAACATATCTATCTCTTATTATGAGTTTCAAAAATACTTCCTCCGTTCAACTTTACTTGACCTTTATACTATTTTGGGGTGTGCAATAATATTTGTCTACTTTATGAAATCAAGAGATAATTTTACACTTAGTTCATAATTTATTCTTATCATTAATTATAGTCATTTATCTATTACATTTTTCAAGACATCATATTTATTATATTCAAAAAGTAATTTCATCATTTATTATATTTCGGAGGGAGTTTACTTTCTTTTCAAATGTTGTGTCAGTCAAACTATTATTGCTGAAATTAATACATTTTCAAAACAGAAGAACAAGAAATACTGAGTATTTATTCCACAAATTCACAACATAAACATGATTACAAAATATTTAAAACTC
>DF357216.1:118361-128465 GCA_000787875.1 Solanum virginianum | reverse complement strand
AGTAGATCTCCCCAGTAGGAGTACAAGATATCCAACTGTGGTTACCAAGCTTCAGGTTGCTTCGGAGCTTTCTGTGTCTAGAGCTTATATTTTTGTGTTGTACAGTTAGTCGAGGCGGGGCCTGTCCCAACCTTTATCAGATACTTTTCCTTATCTAGAGGCTTTGTAGGCTATGTAAGTTAAAGTGTGGTCATGTCTCGTACTTTAGACAACGTGACCCCAACGGCCTAGTCATATGCATTTCCGTTAGGCTTGTTATTACTGTTTACTTTATTAAAGGCATGTTTAATGTAGAAATTCCTTATAATATGTATAGAAAGCACATGGATACAAGTTGGTTCTCTCGAGCCTTATCAGCAATGGGTGCCAGTCCGCCTTAATGGGACTTTGGGCGTGACACACATATTCACCATGAATGAACAATTCATCATTAAAGAAAGGTCATGCGCGGTCAGAGAAGAAAAGGAAGGGGAGAGCCCCAATGATTTTCGCTTTTAGTAGAGAAGAAGATCCAATTTCCTATTAGGGGTTTCTAGAAATGATTTTGTTTTTCTTTTATTTTTTCATTTGTGTCATATTTAGACCATTTTGATTGTATTCCGAATGAGCTTATTTAGCACATACTCTTTTCATTTTAATATAGGCTTCATAGCCATTTTAACTTTTAAAAGAATTTGTTAAATAAAAGGTTATTTTAGCCCCCCAAAGGTGGATGAGAAGCGTATTTTAGGGCCTATAGGTGAATGGAGGGTATGTTTATACCATTTTCAATAAATCAAGGATATTTTAGGGCCATTTTTGTTAATTTTTTGACCCTTAATTAATATGTGCACTAATTATTATTATATTTCAAATAAAAAAAGAATAAAAAGAGTAAGAGAAGTAATGTAAAGAATAATAAAGTTGTTTAAGGTGTATAATGCTATGAGATATTTATCCTATCAGTTTGAGACATGTGTCACACCCCGAGCCTACACCTTGGACGTGGACGACACTCTGAAACCATTTTTGGTCCCAAGCAAACCGCTTGTCCTGACTACTTACTCAGCGGAAGACTCATACTACTGGAAAAAGCCATAAAAGCAATAAGATGATCTAAAACTATCTGCATAAGCTGAATACGAAACTTTTAAGCATTGTCTGAATGAACTAGAACTGACTACTTATACATGATCCATGGAATCTCTAATAAACTGTCTGAAAGGGTTACTGAGATAGGCCCTAAGTAGCCATAACTAAAGCAAAAACTGAAATAAAATAACACGAACATAGAAGCCTCGGACTGAGAAGAGGCCTCACCAATAACCGATAGCTATCAAGTTCTCAACGAAGCGGCTGTTGAGGAACTCTGTCACTTACGTCTGCATCATAAAATGATGCAGGTCCTAAGGACATCAGTACGTGGAATGTACGATATATAAGATGGCTAAAACAGTTAAACAATATATTATAAATATTTCTCAAAAACATAATCAATTAGCAATAATCATAAAGGCTGGTATACTGAAAATACATGCTTAAAAAATAATATGCTGAAAATAGTAAGTAAAACATAATTTTCTTAGCTTGGGGAGTTTCTCTAATTGACAACCACCACTATGAGCTTCTTGGTGATACAATATCTTGCCCACGCTGCCAGAGCCATCCCGTACATTGCCGGGTAGGGGACGAATAACTAGGGGAGTGGATCCTTCCCAAAACTAGGCCATTTCAGTGGCTAATGAGGAAGGTATTGTGGTACTTTATTGGTGTTCATGAACCCCACATGAAATCACAGGAAATCATATATACTTTAAAATCTTGAAATCAATACTTTAATAACAGTTAAAGAATCAAGAATCAACATCATTCAATCAAGAATCTATCTATACGTAGGAAAATCTACTATGCAACTCCGCGTTCTCTCCATGTTGTGGAAAGGACGCAAACCCTCACTGTTTCTAAAAATTTTTTGGAAAAATAATTTGTATTTTTCGAGTTTTTGTCAAGTCGAGACCATTTTCCAACTTAATTTTTCGCACTGATCGCAAATATGGTCTCGAATTTGCAAATGGAGCAAAGAAAGATATGTTACTCGCAAGGTCAATTCTTGGAATATTTTTGTCATTTCACGGGGGTGTTACAATATCTCCCCCTTAGGATCATTAGTCCTCGAATGATAACGATACTTACAAATTAGCTCAAAACACATGATTCTCGAACTTAACAAACATAATTATTCAAGGTGAAATATGAAAGTTACCTTCAAGGTCCTCATTTAGGTCAACGAACAAGTGTGGATACTTGGCCTTCATGTCTACTACTGCTTCCCATGTGGCTTCTTCCATGAATTGGTTCCTCAATAGAACCTTCACCGAAGCAATCTCCTTGGTCCTCAATTTATGAACTTGCTGGTCTAATATCTGCACCAGAATCTCTTCATAAGACAATTTTTCCTTAATCCCAACACTTTCAACCGGGACAACTAAAGAGGGATCTACCACACACTTCTTAAGCATAGAGATATAAAATACTGGGTGTATAGAACTCAACTCCACTAGTAGCTCTAGTTCATAAGCAACACTGCCCACTCTTCTCAGAATCTGGTAAGGCCTAATATATCGTGGGCTGAGCTTCCCCTTCTTCTCGAATCTCATAACTCCCTTCATTGGAGATACCTTCAAGTATACGCAATCACTTACCTCAAACTCCAGGTCTCTTCTTCTAACATTTTTGTAAGACTTTTGTCTGCTCGGAGCTATCTTAAGCCTTTCCTAAATAACTTTTACTTTTTTTATAGCCTGGTGGACTAGATCAGGTCCTATCAATCCTGCCTCACCAACTTCAAACCACCCTATGGTGATGTACACCTTCTTCCGTAAAGAGCTTCATATGGTGCCATTTGTATGCTGGCCTAAAAACTATTATTATAAGATAACTCAATTAAAGGTAAATGATCATCACAATTACCTTTAAAGTCTATCACACAAGCTCTCAGTATATCTTCCAAGGTCTGTATAGTTTGCTCTGCTTGCCCGTCTGTCTGTGGATGGAAGGTTGTGTTAAGATTCACCTTCGTACCAAGCCCCTTCTGAAAGGACTTCTAAAACTGTGTTGTAAACTGAGCTCCTCTGTCTGAAATGATGGATATAGGGACCCCGTGCAGTCTAACAATCTCCTTAAGATATAGTCTAGCATAATCCTCACTGTATCAGTCATCTTGACAGGTAGAAAATGAGCTGACTTGGTCATTCTGTCTACTATGACCCATATCGAATCATGCTTTCTACGGGATTGAGGTAATCCTATCACGAAGTCCATATTAATCATCTCTTATTTCCATTCTGGAATCTCTATGTTATGGGCTACACCACAAGACCTTTGGTGTTCAACCTTAACTTGCTAGCAGTTTGGGCATCTAGACACAAACTCTGCAATGTCCTTCTTCATACCACCCCTTTAGTGCTTCTTTACCCTGCTAAGAGCATCCACAACTACATTAGTTTTACCTAGATGATAGAGGATACTCATATCATAGTCTTTCAGCAGCTCCAACTATCTCCTTTATCTCAAATTCAGCTCCTTCTGACCAAACACATACTACAAACTCTTGTGGTTCGTGAATACATCCACGTGCCCACCATAAAGATAGTGTCTCTAGATCTTCAGAGCAAACACCACCACAACAAGTTCAAGATCATTAGTTAGGTAATTCTTTTCATGAATCTTGAGTTGTCCGAAGGCATATGCTATCACCTTGCCTCTCTGCATTAATACACAACCTAAGCCAACTCTGGAAGCATCATAATATACCAAAAGTTCATCAACTCCATCTGGTAGGTATAAGACTGAGGTTGTAGTCAGCCTAGCCTTCAACTCCTGGAAACTCTTCTCATAAGCTTCTGACCATTCGAACACATCTAGTAGGAATAAAACTGGGGTTGTGGTCAGCCTAGTCTTTAACTCTTGGAAACTCTTCTCACAGGCTTCTGACTACTCGACTTAGTTTTCTTCTAAGTCAGCTTAGTCAAGGGAGCTGAGATAGAAGAAAACCCCTCTACAAACCATTTGTAGTATCCTGCCAATCCCAAGAAACTCCTTCTCTCTGTGGGAATTGTGGGACTTGGCCAATTTTTCACTGCTTCTATCTTTTAGGAATCAACTTGGATACCCTCACCAGACACAATGTGCCCCAGAAATGCCACAGACTCTAACCAGAACTCACACTTAGAAAACTTGGCATATACCTGCTGATCCTTAAGGGTCTGAAGGATAACTCTAAAATGGTCTGCATGTTCCTCCCTACTACGGGAGTAAATCAGAATATCATTTATAAATACGATAACAAATATATCTAGGTACGACCTTAATACCCTATTCATAAGGTCCATGAAAGCTGCTGGTGCATTTGTTAGCCCGAAGGACATGACTAAAAACTCATAATGATCATATCGGGTTTTGAAAGTTATCTTAGGAATGTCTTTCTCCCTAACATTAAGCTGATGATACCCATATCTAATGTCTATCTTGGAAAAATAGGTAGCACCCTGAAGTTGTTCAAATAAGTCATCAATTCTAGGAAGAGGGTACTTGTTCTTAATGGTGATCTTGTTCAACTGACGGTAATCTATGCACATCCGAAGAAAACCGTCCTTTTTACGCACGAAAAAAACTGGAGCACCCCAAGATGAGATGCTCGGTCTAATGAAACCCTTATCTAAGAGGTCTTTCAGCTGCAACTTTAACTCTTTTAGCTCTGAAGGAGCTATTCGGCATGGAGGAATAGATATGAGCTGAGTATCTGGAAGATTTTCTATCCTAAAGTCTATCTCCCTATCAGGAAGGACTCCGGGAAGATCCTCGAGAAAGACTTCTGGGAACTCATTCACAACTGGAACAGACTAAAGAGATGGTGCCTCGGCACGAGAATCTTGAACTCTGACTAGGTAATATATACACCCCTTGGAGATTAACTTTCTAGCTTTGAGATATGAAACAAACTGGCCTCTAGGGAAAACTGAGCTACCCCTCCACTCTAAGACTGGTTCGTTAGGAAACTAAAACTTGACTACTATGGTTCTGCAATCTACGGAGGCATACCCAGCATGAAGCCATTCCATGCCAAGGATGACATCAAACTCTATCATATCTAACTCCACTAAATTAGCTACAATATTCTTATGACAAACTGAAATTGGACAACCCCTATAGATCCTTTGGGCTAAAATCGACTCTCCAGTAGGAGTAGAAACACTGAAAGGCTCAAGAAGACATTTTGGGTTGATCCCGAACATCACAGCTACATATGGGGTTACAAAAGACAATGTGGCTCTTAGGTCTAATAATGCGTAGACATTATGAGTAAAGATTTTGAGCATACCCGTAACCACATTTGGCGAGTTCTCCTACTCCTTTCTGGTGCCTATGGCATACACGCGATTTGTGCCCTTGCTTGTCCCTGTTATAGTACCCTTGTGAGGTGGCTTACCATGTGGTGCCGAAGAGACTGTTTGTGACCTGGTGTCTCTCATATTCTGTTTCCCCATAGGATAATTCTTCAAGAAATGCCCCACCTGACCACATTTGAAACAATCATTCGTGCCCAGAAGGCACTCTCCGGGGTGAGACTTACCACACTTACCACAAGTAGGATAGCGTTTTGATGGAGCTATGCTACCCTGTGACTGGCTGCCCAGGAATCTACGGCGCTGTGATCCCTGCTCATTTCTGACTCTTGGTGCAGGTGCGCTGGCGGATGAACGTGCTGGTCCAGCTGTCTTAGGATGGAAGGATGAATGACCTCCACCTCCAGTCCCTCGCATGCCTGACTCCTGGCCTGATGTCTTGGCCCTCTTCCTCCTGAAATACTTCCTATCCTGCATCTTCTCCTCCTCCACCTACTGTATATACGTCATCAACTGAGCTATATCTATATCTCCAATCAACATCATATTTCTGCCCTCTCTCTTAGTCATTCGAGAGAGCGAATATACGTCATCAACCGAGCTATATCCATATCTCCAATCAACATCACATTCCTGCCCTCTCTCTTAGTCATTCGAGAGAGCCCGGACACAAAGAGATCCATCCTAGTCCTCATATCTGCCACCATAGCTGGAGCGTAATGATCTTAGTCATTCGAGAGAGCCCGGACACAAAGAGATCCATCCTAGTCCTCATATCTGCCTCCATAGCTGGAGCGTAATGAGATAACTGAGTAAACTTGAGGTTGTACTCCCGTACACTCATATTCTCCTGCTTCAAGTTTAGAAACTCTCTTACCTTAGCCTGCCGCATCTCTTTGGGAAAGTATTATCCCATAAAGGCCTCATCAAACACTGCCCAAGTAATTGCTAGCGCCCCTTCTGCCTTTCTCCCTTTCCATCGGTCAAACCAGACTCTAGCTTCCTCCTTGAGCTGGTAGGCAGCCAACTCAATCGCTCAATATCAGCTATTCGCATCCTCTGAAACACCTTCTGAAGCTCCTCAATGAAGTTCTCAGGATCCTCTTTCACATTGGACCCCGTGAACTTTGGTGGGTTCATCCTCAGGAACTCACGAACTTTGGTGGTATTCGTCCTATTATTTCTGCCATCTCCTTGGCGACCTCCCTTGTTAGTGACTGCCTGAGCCAATGTCTGAATGGCCTGGCAAATCTCAACGTTAAAAATGTTTGCCTGTTATAGCTGCTCCACAAGCATAGCTCGGCTTCTAGGTTTCTCAGGAATTCTGCCAAGCTAGTTTGCATTCCTTCTTGTTGGGCGTCCTCGGCCCCTGACTGGTCCGTTAGCTCTGCGAGGAGGCATAATCTGAAAAACACGCCATGGACGCACGAGTTAGAAGGGATATCATAGAGATATACTCCGAAGCCCGGGAAAAGGAATAACAAGAAAAGGATGACACTTCCTCATGTCCCGTAGCCTCCCTATTATAGATGTGGCGCGCTTCACACTCATAATACGGACTCTATTACACACGATTCCATAAACTCCCTAGGACGCTTGAACTCTAGGCTCTGATACCAAGTTTGTCACGCCCCGAGCCTACACCCTGGACATGGCCGACACTTGAAAACTATTTTTGGTCCAAAGCGAACCGCTTGGCCTGGCTATTTACTCAGCGAAAGACTCATACTAGTGAAAAAAGTCATAAAAGCAATAAGATGATCTAAAACTATCTACATAAGCTGAATACGAAATTTTTAAACATTATATGAATAAACTAGAACTGAACTACTTATACATGGTCCATGGAACCTCTAATAAACTGTCTGAAAGGGCTATTGAGACAGGCCCCAAGTAGCCAGAACTAAACCAAAAACTTAAATGAAATACCACGAACATAAGAGCCTCAGACTGAGAAGAGGCCTTACCAATAATCGATAGCTGTCAGGTTCTCAACAAAGCAGCTGCTGAGGAACTTTGTCACCTGCGTCTGCATCATAAAACGATGCAGGTCTTAAGGACGTCAGTATGTGGAATGTAAGGTATGTAAGATGCTCAACAAAGCAGCTGCTGAGGACCTTTGTCCCCTGCGTCTGCATCATAAAACGATGCAGGTCCTAAGGACGTCAGTACGTGGAATGTATAGTATATAAGATAGCCAAAATAGTTAAACAATATATCATAAATACTTCTCAAAAACATAATCAATTAGCAATAATCATAAAGGCTGGTATACTGAAAATAATATGCTGAAAATAGTAAGTACAACATAATTTTCTTAGCTTGGGGAGTTTCTCTAACCGACAACCACCACTATGAGCTTTGTGGTAATACAACGTCTTGCCCATGATGCCAGAGTCGTTCCGTACTTTGCCGGGGTAGGGGACGAATAACTAGGGGAGTGGATCCATCCCAAACTGGGCCATCTTAGTGGCTAATAAGGAAGGTACTGTGGTACGATCCTATCTTATGTTGGCTACATAGTTTATGAGTTCGAGTAATTTATTCTACCCTTACGTAGGGAAATCTACTAAACTTTATAAGGTTTTCATGAAATTACTCTAAATTAAGACTTGGGACTTTCAGAATGAAAACTAAGTCATACTTTCGGAATGAAAACTAAGTCATACTTTTCTAAAATATTCTAAACTAATGAATTTAGAGTGGACTTACATACCTTGGAAGGAATTCTTGAAAATTTGAGGAGAAATATTGGTGTTTCTTTACAGTTGGATGCTACTGGGAGGGTTTGAACGAGCGAATGAAAGTGAAAAAAATATTTTTAGGACTTATTTAGGCTTTAAAATGAATTATTTTAGGATATGGGTGTGGAAAAAGTTAATTTTACCCATCCCTATTAAAAGAAAGAAAACTGGCCCCGATCTGCACTAGTGCGCAATGCGCACTAGTGTAAAATCTCACTTTTTCACAAATTTCAGCTTTTCGTCGAAATTTCGAAAAACACTAAGTGTAGCTCCGCATTGAGGAGAGGACACGGACCCTCACTGTGCAACTCTGCATTCTCTCTGCGTCGCGAAGAGGATGCAGACCCTCACTGTTTCTGAAATTTTTTTGAAAAAATAATTCGTGTTTTTTTGAGTTTTTGTAGAGTCGAGATCATTTTTCGACTCAATATTTTGCACTAATCGCAAATTCGGTCTCAGATTTGCAAATAGAGCAAGGGAAGATGCGTTACGCGCAAGGTCAAGTCTAGGGATATTTTCGTCATCTCACGGGGGTGTTACAACATGATTATCTAAATAAATTTATTTATGATAATTGTTTTATTTTCTTATTTATTTTAAAATATATCTTATAACTTAAAAAATATGATATTATAAAGCATAAATATCATTACATCCACAATATAATTAAAAAAAATAATTTATAGCAAAAATACTTTTAAAATAATAAAAATAAAGTACTTTTAAAGTAATAAAAATAAAAATTAACGTCTAGAGTGCAATTTTTACGTCCAGAACTTACGTTTTTATGTCTGTGGCTTATGCCCCAAATTGTAAGACTTACGTTCTATGGATCTACGTCTTTAATTTACGCCCCGAAACGTTTTTAGCATGGCCTTCCCCTAGACTCATTTCAAAAATCGCCCGAAAATGTTTATGAAAATACTGTATTAATATGTCCTAGTAATAAAAGGTAAAGTCATCCAAATAGACATACATTATTGTCGTATATATTTATGATATTTATACTTTCAAATAGTTTCATGTCATGCCCCGAACCTACATCCTGGACGTGGCCGGCGCTCGGAAACCATTTTTGGTCCCCGAGCGAACCGCTTGGCCTGGCTACTTACTCAGCGAAAGACTCATAATAGTGAAAAAAGCCATAAAAGCAATAAGATGATCTAAAACTGTCTGTATAAGCTGAATACGAAAACTTTAAGCAATGTCTGAATGAACTAGAAACTGAAATACTAATACATGGTCTATAGAACCTCTACTAAACTGTCTAAAAGGGCTACTGATATAGACCCCAAATAGGCAGAACTAAAAGTAAATACTGAAATAAAATAACATGAATATAGGAGCCTCGGAATGAGAAGAGGCCTCACCAATAACTGATAGCTGTCAGGTTCTAACGAAGCGGCTGCTGAATAGATAACTTCAAGAGCCCCTGACTGAGATGAGACCTCACTAATAACTAGAAGATGTTTGGTCCTCAATGAAGTAGGTGCTGAGGGACTCTGTCACCTGCGTCTGCATCATAAAACGATGCAGGTCCTAAGGACGTCAGTACATGGAATGTACGATATGTAAGACGGCCAAAACATTTAATATGGACATCATAATGCATCTCAAAAGACATAATCATAATATATAAGGGAAGTAACAATAATCATAAGACTTGTATGCTGAAAATAACATGCTGAATTATAAGTAAAACTTAGTTTCTTAGCTTGGGGAGTTTCTCTAATTGACAACTACCACTATGAACTTCGTGGTGATAGAGCCTCTTGCCCACGCTGCCAGAGTCGTCCCGTACTTTACTGGGGTAGGGGACGAATAATTAGGGGAGTGGATCCATCCCAAAACTGGACCATCTCAATGGCTAATGAGGAAGGTACTGTAGTACAATCCTACCCTATCCGGGCTACATAGTTTATGGGTTTGAGTAATTTATTCTACTCTCACCAGATTGGAATATCAATCTCATCGAT
>DF357216.1:82316-116885 GCA_000787875.1 Solanum virginianum | reverse complement strand
CTCCTTTGAAAGTTTCAAAATCGAATTTGAAACCACAACACTATATTTAGAAGTCTGTGACTATTCAAACATCATTGAAAATAATGTATCTGAATTAGAGTTTAAATTTTTTTTAAGTTATACAAATTAAGCTAATCATTGTTTAATTTTGAGATTTCTTAAAAATATTTTTACGATTGATCACTTTCTTCGTCTTTTATTCAATTTAATTAGTGCTTTTTCTTCTGATGTCAACGAGTTATTTCATTGATGAAATTGCTTTGATCTCTAAATTTGACTCATTCCATATGATGCTAAGGAAACGTGACAAACATAAGGTTCTTTTTCTGACTTCTTGTGTCCTGGATCATGATTTAGGACTTGACTGATGATTGTATTATTGTTTTTAATCTTATTTATATTGTTTTTCTGTAAAAAAAAGTGATTAAAGACGAAAAAGTATATGAAAAGCTTTGTAAATAGATGATATGTAAATATTTCATTTATTGTATCTGAAATGATTGCCACATATCTAATTGCAGATCAATTATTTTTAATCTCAATCAATTCAAAATTTATTTAAATGATTACAAGTTTGAATAAAGTTCTTACTATTCGCCTTTTTTCTTTTAAAAAATTTAGGTATTTTCTTGAGCTCCAAAAAACTTATTAATTCATTAATATATGTTTCTCATTGAAATGATCACTGCTAAAATTACTAATTTAATATTTTATTCAGGAAGAGTACAGTTGATTAAGTTTGTTATATTTGGTATACACGTAAATTCGTGCTTACTTTACTAAATAAAAATAAAAGCTCTGAATATACACATTTTCTTGGATATTTATAAAAAAAAATGTTGGCTACTCAATTTTTTTTTTTAAAAAAAGATATTTGAATAATCATTTTATGTAATTAACGATAAATAATTATTTTCAATCATAAATTTTAACTCATTAAATATATTTTATCTAATTTTTTCTTTTAAATTCTCCTCCTTTTCAATTTGGTGCTCTTGATTTTTTGCTTTTATTTTCTATTCAAATGAAAATTTTATAAATTAAGGCATTCTTAACTTTAACTTAATTTCATGTGAAAAATTTATCATATTCATCAAAAAACTTATAATATTAAATAGTACCTCTTAAAATTAGGTATTAATGAGTGTATTATTAAGATATTGAAATGATATTAATAATATAAAAAATTAATTCATGCATGCGTTAGCTTGATTGAAGATCTATTACCCTTTAATTCTTTTTTATATTTTTTTATTATATTTATGGAAAATACTTTTATAAATAAATTATACAATATATATTATTTTTAATATATTAAAATTAAAAATAACATAATTAATACTACAAGTATAGCTAATATTCCTATAATTAATATATTCTATTTAATATTATAATTCTTATACACCTTATCTAAAATTACTCCACATTAAGTTAACGCCATATTTTTTGTCTTTTTTTTCCTGCAATAAATAACCACAGTATAATTATTCGCTACTGATTTAACATAAAAATTAAACTATAATATATGATAAAATCATTTTAAATCATTTCTTTTCTGTTAAATAAATAGATAAATAATATATATATATATATATATATATATATATATATATAACAAATAATTAATTTAAGTATAGAAAAGTGATTAGTAATATTTAATAGTAAAAAAATAAATTATTTATTAATTTTATAAATTAAAATAAATATGTTAAAGTAATTAGCAAATGGGAGTATTTCTGGTCAGTCACGAGGCAAGTACCATGTTTGTCCCATTCTCTAACCGACCACCTTTTTTTTTTTATTGTTGGGTCTTGGATCACGACGAAGATTTGACTTTTCTTTCAAAATGACCTTACTATCCATCTTCACCTAACACCTATAGTTGTAGTTTTTCTAATAACTAGTTTTGTACGCGATCAAAATACTTTCATATAAAAAAATTTATTTTAGTTTTTTATTCGTTATTTGATATTTATATTAAATTTTAATTAGTTCAAATTACGCAAGACTTAATTGACAAAACACTTCTATTAAAAAAAATTTATCATTCATAACTCAACACTGAAAACTCTGATCAAGGAAGAAACAACCTTAACTATTATACCACGAATAATAAAAGAGAGATTAAAAAATAACTTACTTTGATTCAAATATACTCTCTCTCTCTTTTTTAGTAGACAAAATATATATTATATACTAAAAATAAACGATTAGTAGCAATGTTTCTTCATTACATAATACTGAATAATAAAATTTAATATTAGTGAAAAACTTATAAAGATTTTTACATAGAAATGTATATTAATTAATAATATCTCAAAAATTGAATTTCATAATCCCAACCTCATTAAAGAAATTATTTAGCGTGGGTATAAATTATAATAATCTTGAGATAAAATGTAGGACTATTTTATTTCATGTGTGGTTAGAGATATAAGGTAATGCATGAATTATTTATCCCACCAAATTTGTCTTAGGAATGAGATAAATTATCTCGTATATATATATATATCATGCTAACTTATTCCAAAATTAACATGTTGCCAAACCAAAATCAAAATTATTTTTTCTTTTCTTCTAATAGGAGAATTAACAAAAAAGTAAAGGGGGGCTATTTAGACATTTGAGTTGTAAAGTTCCGCACATGCTGTTACTATGTATAAAGTACTCTCGAGATCCACAACGATAAATTGAAACTGAAGATATTTTTCAGTGAGCTGAGAGAGAAGAGGGTAGGGAAATGGCGATTAGGGTTTGGATTTCCTTATTTCTATGTGTTTTCGCGTTGCTGGGATCGGAATCTTACGCTTCTGAGAACGATGAGAGCCAATCTAAGGAGTTCGTTGTCACTTTGGAACACTCCAATTTCTCTGATTTTGTAGGTCGACACAAATTCATCATCGTCGAGTTCTACGCCCCTTGGTAATTAATCAATTACACTTCAATTTCTTTGGCAATCATTGATTTGATATATTTTTACTATGTACTTCAATTTCTTTGGTAATCATCGATTTGATATATTTTTACTATGTGTTGTTTCTCTGTGCGAAGCAACTTTCAGATATCTCTTCGTTTTTCGTTTCCGTTGAAAGAATGATTTTTGTCGGTATATTATTTCACTGTTTAAAGTCGATCGGTGTTTTGTCAATTAAAGCCTAAACAACAGCTGGTACGGAGATTACCATAACTTGGATCTTTTACTATTTTAGATCTAGGTTGCCTTATTCATGAAATAATATGGTTTTCATGAAAACTTTCTGCTGGGCAAATATTTTACTTTGCGACATGATTTGCTCGTGTTTAATTTGATATAAAAGTTGGAGATATACGAGGTGTAGGATAACTATTGGGGATATCCTTGAGTAGCTGACGACCAACAATCTTTACCATGCAACCTTTTCGGGCGATAATAGACTCACCAACTGAGGTAGACACAGAAAGGACCTTTTGATTTCAATGTCCAAGTCTTGAATGAAGTAAGTGATGTGAAATAAGAGGGATATTTGTAAATAAAAGTGAGTTATGGGGGATAAAGCCTTCTACCATTTTCCCTTGGATTTTCAAAGTAACCAAATACTGAAATTGTGAATGATGTTTATTTTGACTTAATAATACAGTTGATTTTCTGACTAAATGGTCAAAGCTAGAAGCTTTAGTGTATTTTGTAATTGAATCAATAAAGTTATTAGCATTTCTGTTTCTTATCTCTAATAACTCTCTGTAATTAAGTTGTATGAAAATTCGATGTCTCAAATTTAGAAGCAAATTACCTTTTCTTTTCAAGTTTATTAATTACTTTGATATGTATAGGTGTGGTCACTGCAAGAAACTAGCTCCAGAAGTAAGAACCACTAACACATTCCTTTTAGTATCTTCAAAGAGTAATAGCCTTTTGGAGCATAAGTAAGCACTATACATTTAAACATTTTGCTTTGGTTGATTTGCAGTATGAGAAAGCAGCGCAAATTTTGAGCGAGAATGATCCACCAATTGTTCTGGCCAAAGTTGATGCGAATGAGGAGAAAAACAAGATTCTTGCCAGTGAATTTGAGATAACTGGTTTCCCCGCAATTAAGATCATGAGGTATGGAGGTAGTGTTGTTCAAGATTATAAAGGACCACGAGAGGCAGATGGTATTGTTTCTTATGTGAAGAAACAAAGTGGCCCTGCTTCTGCTGAAATTAAATCTTCCAAGGATGCAGAAGATTTTATAGATGTCAATAAGATCATTATCGTAAGCCCTCCCCCCCCCCCCCCCCCCCCCCCCCCCCGCCTTTCCTGCATCTCTCTCATTATATATGTACTCTCACATTCACAAAAACATGTGCTCACACCAGGGTGACCCGATATGCAAACAAAACCATTCTGTCACATGGATTTGCATATGAAAATTGCACATGTTTTTCACATATTGTTTTAACCCTTGAGAAATGTGCAGAATTGGAGTTGACGGGTATGGCTTTAAATTCTTATAGGTTGGGGTCTTTCCTGAGTTCTCTGGTGAGAAATTTGAGAATTTT
The DNA here is from genome assembly GCA_000787875.1 of Solanum virginianum. Classification (NCBI taxonomy): domain Eukaryota; kingdom Viridiplantae; phylum Streptophyta; class Magnoliopsida; order Solanales; family Solanaceae; genus Solanum; species Solanum virginianum. The sequence continues at coordinate 112,364 of DF357216.1, read as the reverse complement.
ACAGCTCTGGCTGAAAGATTACGCCCTGACTATGATTTTGGTCATACTTCGGATGCTAAACTCCTTCCTCATGGGGATTCATCAGTTTCTGGCCCTGTTGTTAGATTATTCAAGCCTTTTGACGAACTTTTTGTAGATTTTCAGGTATTTGATTGGTGTAAAATTCTTCGACATATTCTGATGTACTAGACAAAGTTTCAACAATTGATCATATGTACTTGTAGGAGTTCGATGTGGATGCTTTGGCAAAGTTGGTCGAAGAAGCAACTATTCCTACTGTGACTGTATATAACAAGGACCCAAACAACCATCCATTTGTTATTAAATTCTTCAACAATCCAAATGCCAAGGTGCAGCATTTACTTAGTCTACGAGATTTATGTTGCCTTTTAAGATTCTGATAGTCTTCTTGCTGTCTAAACCTGCATCTACTTTCCCATACTTTCTGTTGATAGATCTCTTTAGTTGGAATATATAAGAAGTGATGTACACTAGACAGCTGAATCACATAATGCATGCTATTAATTCTCTTACTTGGTGTCTCTTGTCCTCCATTTTGGAGGAACATTGTTTGATATATTAGAAGATTAAGAGCCTGTTTGGATTAGCTTTTGGCTTATGACTTATAAGTCAAAAGCCATAAGTTAGGATTTCTAACTAACGGCTTTTGGCCTGTTTTTGTTGTTTTGCCTTAAAAATAAGGATTTATGGTCTTCCATTGCGTTCGTTCTTAGATGTTATTTCATTTCAGCAATAAGCATGAACTCTTCATGTATAATATTTCTAACTAAACGGCTTTTGGCCTGTTTTTGTTTTTTTGCCTTAAAAATAAGGATTTATGGTCTTCCATTGCGTTCGTTCTTAGGTGTTATTTCATTTCTGCAATAAGCATGAACTCTTCATGTATAATAATAAAGCGCCACTAGCAAAGATAGATGTATAAAGATTGGTGCAAGATTCATCTGTTTTTTTCCTGAAAGTATCGTTGTTCCTCAGGGACCTCCAGAAAAGATTGAGGTTTTCAGTGTTTTTAGCCAATAAACTTGTTTATCATGGCTGCTGCTTGTTTAATATCCTTTTAGCATGTACTTTCTAGAGCTGAAGTTAAGAATTGTTCTACTTTTGACATAGCATATCTTCTGCTGGTTCTGCTATCATCTTACTATGATTGCTGTACTCGGATATGCAATTCATGCATCCAAATATCGTCTCTTTATTGAAGTGCAACCTTAATTATCTCTTCACGCTGGAGTGCATAGAGCTGTAGACCTTAACCCCCAACCCCCAATTGCCCTATTACATTTAGGAGTAGTTTCTAATTGAAGAGTATGGAACTGGCAGGCCATGTTGTTCGTAAACTTCAACAATGACCTGTTTGATAGTTTCAAATCCAAGTATCATGAAGTTGCTGAGCAGTACAAAGGCAATGATATTAGTTTCTTAATTGGTGATGTTGGAGCCAGTCAAGGTGCCTTCCAGGTTAGGTTTCTTATTATTTGTGTTTGAATCATTTCTTGTTTATTGATGTTAACAGGTTAGGTTTCTTATTATTTGTGTTTGAATCATTTCTTGTTTATTGATGTTAACAATATATTTGGCTTCATTGAGCAGTACTATGGACTCAAGGAGGATCAGATACCTCTAATCATCATTCAGACAACTGATGGAGAGAAGTATCTCAAACCAAATGTTGAGCCTGATCAAATTGCTTCATGGATTAAGGAGTTTAAGGTGATGGTTCTCCCTGCCTTCACCTTTTTTCATTTACCCTTTTCTCTTGGTTTAATCGTTTCTCCCAGGTTTTCTCATCCATTATCTATATATATTCATCTTATATATATCCCTTGGACATTTTAAATGGACGAGTTCTCCTCTTACATTCAAAGTTATACTTAATCAGTAGCAAATTGAATGTAAAGAGAAGTCCTCAAGAAACATTGTTTCTAGGGAAAAATTGTTTCTTGTACTGTTTCTGAAGTAATTACTTGATCATACTGTAGGACGGCAAGGTGAAACCTTTCAAAAAATCAGAACCTATCCCAGAGGTTAACAGTGAACCTGTTAAAGTTGTGGTTGCTGACAGTTTACAGGATATGGTTTTCAACTCTGGGAAGAATGGTATTTCCTACCTACTGTTCAAATTTTACTGACATTTTGTCATTTCCATCTTAGGCAGCTCATATAGATTTCATTGTCTTACTTCTCATGCATTCTTGTGTGGTGTAAGTATTTGAAAATGAAATTGTATATTTCATCTTCTTGTATGGCTCTATAGCATGACATTCATATATTTGAAAAGCATATACACCGACTTACTACAGTGGTTATTTGGAGATAAGTTGTTCCAACTTCTTATCATTGAGCTGTTCAAGAATGTTGCTAAGTAGCAGTATCAAATATATGCTATAAATTCAACATCTGCGGAATAGGAGACGGTATTAATTAAACAAATTGCATCACAATGTATTTACATGCAATATACCATGAAGTTATGAGTCAATTATGTGGCGTAGTTCAATTTCTTCCTTCATCTTAGTTGGGTGTATTATCCTTGTGTTCATCTTGCTCGTCTTCCTGAACTTGTACATGGTCTTTTGTTAGAATATTTGTTGGATATGCAGCAATAATAATTCATGTGATGGTTTTTTCTTATAGTACTCCTCGAGTTCTATGCCCCTTGGTGTGGACACTGCAAGCAGTTGGCTCCGATCCTTGATGAAGTGGCTGTCTCATTTGAAAATGATGCAGATGTTATGATTGCCAAAATTGTGAGATTCCTACTCAAAGTTCTTCATTATCTCATAATTCTGGATATATTGGCAAACCTTTAATTTGTTTGTTGCCTCTAGAGTGAAAATGGATGAAACATGCTGGGCCACCATGTTCTTTTTGGTTTTCAAGATTAGAGGAATGTAATCTAGGAATTATAAGTGGATTCCGTTGCTTTTTTCTTTTGGTCATGATTTAAAATTGGATTAGATTTGGGCTCAGATAACAAAAATGAGTAAATATCTAATCTGGAAGTACATCTGATGTTCACTTTGACACTATCATAACTTCAAAAGAAATAAGAAATGCTGTTACAACGACGGCTGAGTGCTTACCAGCATAGTGAAGACTGAAGGTAAAAGGATCAAGCCCGACGCATTATCTGCTTGTGAGTATAGACTTGGAGACTTCATGCTGCATGAAGTGCTACCTAGCAAATTCCTCACGCTAACACGTAAAATAATGTGGTAAAATATTGTTGCAGTAGAATAATCTTAAAAGCAGAAAGAACAGTGTTTCATGCCTTACTATTTATTTTTAAAAAAGTGTCCTGCTATTCTTTCATCTTAGTGTACAGGTTGGCTCCTTTTGTTGTGTAGCTACTGTCTTCTCTAAATATTTGTAATTCCAGAACTGGAAATTTCTAATGAAGTCTTCTATTGTTGTCATGTAGGATGCTACTGCTAATGATATTCCACGGGGAACTTTTGAGGTACGAGGTTATCCGACTCTTTATTTCAAGTCAGCAAGTGGAAAGCTCTTGCAGTATCAAGGTGGGAGGACCAAGGAAGACATTATTGATTTTATCCAGAAGAATCGGGATAAAGCTGCAGAGCAAGGTCCAGGAAAAGATGAGCTATAATTAAAGGTAATGCTACTTGTAGGTCTGAAACATTACTACCACTTGTTAAGCAAAACATATCTGAAGTCCAGTTTTACCTGTGATTTAACCAATACTCTAATGTTTTCTGCAGTGTTGGTTAAAGGGGTAGTTATTGAGGTAAATTTTAGTTGTAGTTGGAATGAAATGGACAAGAAATGAAATTAATCGGATATTAAGATGTATGAGAAATATCTAGTGGATGTTTCCTCTGTACTTTTAGTTGTGTTACTTTTTTAAAAAAATTTCTATTTGTTGCATTTAGTGTCAACCCCCAGTGGGTAACACATGAAGGATACTGGTCTTTTGTTCTTTTGTCTGTCTCTAGGGGGAAGCAAGAGAAATAAAGGGGGAAGTAGGAGGACAGAAATTGTAGGAGGAAGTAGAAGAAAATATTCTCTGTTGTGTTTGGTTTGAGTGATATATATACTAAACAAGAGAAGGAAAAGACCTTAAAACTTTCCCTCCCTTTCTCTATTATGCAGAACAGGGAAATGTTGACTTGCTTTTAGGCATTACTAATGTTTGGAATCATTTTCGATTGTTTTTTGATTGCTTTATCTTGTCTAAATTTTCTCAGCTACCTCTTACAGGAAGAAAATGGAGTATCCTAATGCAGTTGGCATTGCCGTTGGCTGCCTTACTACTTACAAGCTCCAGCCAAGCGAGATGAAACAAACAAACTGCACAACATCTCCACATCTGCTCAACAACCCCCTCCTGCACCCCACCCCACCCCCCCAAAACCCCAAAATAGTCCCTCCTTGAACCGCACAACATTACTTCCATTAGCAGTATTTTCTGAGAGGTATCGTAGTGAGTTTTAACCGTTTTGATTAGTTGCATCTCAGTACGTTGAATGGTTTTCTAGAGAAACTTGTCAATTTTAAGTTATTTAAAAAGCAAAGTGAACCTTTGAATCTTTACTTGAATGCCTAGTCTTTAGACAGACTTCTATGTCTTGTTGCCTGGTCTGTTTGGCCGATCTATTTTTTCCTCAAGTACTTGGAACATTGGTCAAGTATAAAGTATTGTTCTAATGTTGATAGAGATGTCTCTAATTTTATAAAGCAAAAATAAAATGAGTAGATTTTGATAGCTTGGCCAAGCAAGTTATTATTGTTATCAGACACACAGATTGCTTATTTAGTATTGTCAATGTCAAGTGTGGCTCCTTAATAATGAACTTCTGAATGCTCAAAACTCCTCCAGATTGTTTCTTGCTCCCACTTAGAACTTCTTAAGATGCCTGTTTTGGCTTAATATAGCTGTCCTTTTCTTTTTCCAAATAGTTCATAACAATTTGCACTTATTGTTCTATTCATGACTATTAATAGCATTCAGTCCACCATCTACGACTAGTTTCAATTTTATTGAGCAGTACAACGGACTATTTGACATGATTGTGGTAGTTCATTGGCAGGAAATGAACCTTTTCTGCCAAATAGGAACCCCTAACTTAACAGGAAGGAAGCTGGAACTGGTTTATTTTCTGCATTGTTGCCAAAATTTTCATGCATCAATTCTACCATATGACACGAGATTTAGTCTCTAATTTCAGCGCCTTTCTCAACCCTGACAAACCATAAGCCCAACATAAGCTACAAGAATAAGATCATCCACCAGTACGACCCAATCAACAAATAAATGAATAACTATACAAGAACCTGCCTACAAACATCAAAGGGCAAAACTAGAACTATATGATCAACTGTTATGCTAAAAGTTACCCTCTGAAAAGCTGCACTTCTGCTAGCCACCTCGTCATCAAATAGCGATCCCAATGTGCATAGATCCACATCTGCTACTGTCGAAAGTCTCTAACCAGTGTACATATTCACTTGCCTCTCTTCCAAGGTTTGGCTACTACCTTCTTGGTAATATACATATGGCACCATAATCTAATCCATTTGATGTGGTGCAACACTTCAACCATCTTTCTTCAAATAGGAAAATAAAGTTAGGATTCAATTGAGGAACTATGAACTGTCTCTAACACTCTGTAACCTAACTTGTTCATGAGCTCTCAGAGCTTCTGAAGTGAAGTTCTCCAAAGCCTTGAAAATTGGCAGTAAACCCCCCTGTAAACTACTAGAAGCAGCATCATGCACTAATTTAATGGCATCTTCGTGCTTTGTTCTCTCCTCGACTAATTTCTTTTTGAACGAATCCAAGTCCACCTTTAGATCATCTAACGGTGAAACCCCTTTTTCAGATGGAACAATTATGTGACTTCTGTCGGACATCGCGTCTTGCTCATGCCCCAAGCTCCCTCTCTTTTGCTGAAGAATGGTTAACCGTTTCTTGTAGTCCTTTGAGAGATATTCTGCTTTGATCCTTTGCCTCTGCTCCTCATCTTGCCGTTCCCAAAGCTGCCTCAAATTTGAAGCAAAATCATTCATTGCAATTGCTACCCGAGTTTCAGAGATTGCCTCCACTGCCTGACACCAATCATTGCAAATTACAAAAATCGGAGGAGCCCCAAGATGACCAGGGGAGAAAGGGACAGGTCCATCTGGGGTTTCTTCTGGCTCATACGTAAGGCATCGCAAAAGCCACCCATTTAAGGATTCTACATAGGACTTCTGACTGCAAATCCAATCATTGAAGTGGCTACACCACGACAAAAGTTGCACCTCAAGTTCAAGAGTAGCTCTCAAGCTCGAATCTCTTTGGAATCCAGTATTTGCTCTGAGAGCCCTTGTTTTACTCTCCACCACTGCCTGATACTGCTTCTGATGACATTTGAGCATTGACCTCCACATTCTCACCAGCCTGCTTATTTGAACACAGAAGATTATCAGATCGGTTCCAATAGGGAGAATTATGTAAAACTGGGTTATTTCATTATGCTTTACAAATGCACGAGGGTAAAACTTTTGCTTCAATTCTTACAAAGAAGGAATGCTAAGTTCATGTGGCATTACAATGCATGAGAAGTAGAAGTTCACATTACTTCTTGACGGGAGAACAAAAAGAACAAATGGATTACAATGCTGAGTTTATGAAACATTGCAGTGCATAACAAGGCAAACATTTATATTCCATCTTGAATAGAGAAATACAAATAAATTAAGAATACTATGCAAGTTCATGATGCATTACAATGCATGACAATCAAAAATCCATACTACTATTTGAATGAAGATATGCAGCAATACAAATAAATGTTATTCCCTCTGTTTGTTTAAATTGTTCGTCTTTCTTTCAATTTAGTCTGTTTTAAAAAGAATGCATATTTCCTAATTGGCCAACTCCTTGATTTTAACATCCCACATGGCACGTTTAAGACCGCAGGATTAAAGGACAATTTGGTATAATATACGTATTTTAATTTTACGACCACAAAACTCAAGAGTCTTTTTTTACTTTCTTAAACTACATATCCAGTCAAACAACAATAAAAACAACATGCCCAGTCAATCTAAAGACAAATTGAAAACGAGGGAGAAACACAACAAGCTGCTTAAGAAAAGAGAAACAAAAGAAACAAGAACAACATGGGAGAAATAAGAATTCACTCAGCAATTATTGATAGTAGATTGTGCCACGAATAGAAAGTCAAAACCATACAAGGCAGACTTGGATATTGGACAAAGAAAAGCCTGCAGGATAAGAAATCCTTCAATACTTGGTAATCTTTGGTAGCTAATTTTTCAACAGAAAATACAAATCATATTTTCCGAGAGAAACAGTTTCCAATCTTCAAATAAAACCCTCGTAGATATTGACAGCAAACAATTGATATATTTAAAGGTTTACATGAATTGTACTTTTTTGATAAGGTAAAAATTCACATGAAATGGGTTGACCAGGCCAAGATCACGAATGAATAGGAAAAAAATGTAGATATAATATATAACCATTTAAGAAATAGTAGCTCACTAGCTCCTCAGCAGCTGATACACGCCAAATAAAAGCAGAACTGGATATTGCACACATCTATATACTTAAAGCTACCCACACCTAAAAGACAATTTCACATGAGAAAATGATGCAGTCAAGTCATTCAGCACAATCCAATAATAGAGCAGAACAAAAATCTCCGGAGGACCTTAAACGCTCTCCAACTACAATGATCCCCAAATAGTCTCAATCAACCTTCTCGTTGAAGAGAAAAGTCCAGAATCATGACTGCAGATTCAAAAGCTAAATTCAATCCAACCACCAAGCATTTCCAACATCTTATGAAGATAAAATGTTAACAAGTCAAGATAAAACCACTAATGTTTATTTTCAACAACTTGTGAACATTCAATTAGTTCAGGACTGCACCATCACTTTTAGGCGCAGTAAGAGTGAAGTTGAGGTGAGACTACAAGGGAATATAGTGCCAAACTACAAACTTCTTAAATAGTTAGACTTGTTTCAAGAGAATGGAATGATAAATGAACATGCTATCCATAGAATTAAAGCTGGATGGCTGAAATAGAGAGTTGTTAAAGAGGGTTCAGGTAATAGAAGGAAGTGATAGAAGGAAGCCCACTAAAGTGAACAGTAAGTTCTACAGAATAGTTACAACACTAGCAAGTAATATGGTAGTGATGTTGGGGAGCTAAAGTCAAACATATCCGCAAGATGAGTGTTGCATAGATGTGAATGCTAAAATGGACATGTGATCATACAAGATTAGGTAAGATAAAAAGAATTTATCACATTTGTTAAAGGTGCAAGTAGCGCAAACAAAGGATAAAATGAGGCAGGATCAATTGAGATGGTTTGGTCAATGCCCAGGTAATTTGATGGTGAACCAAAACGAACTAAGGATAAGAGGCTACTCGTCATGTATTTCGGAAGTTCATATTAAGTAAAGAGTTTAACTAATATACACCAATGGAGTAAGGAATTCTTTACATTATCAAGTTATCCCCCCAAAAAAAATTAGATAGATTATCTGTTACAACAGGTAAAGGTGAAATGATAAGAGTAAAGCTTCTTCACATTGTCGATGGATATTATAGTGTTAAACTCTGAGGAAAATGCATACCATAGTTGCGTTACCAGTGATCATAAGGAAAAAAGTGACGCATTCTAAAGCAAGTGAGAGAGGAGAAGAAAAAGAGAAGTGCTAGTAAAGAAAGACTAGAATCCAACTCCATGAGGTAAGAATGAAGTAAATACAAGAATTAACAAAATAATGTAGACCCATACCCATGAATTAGTTCTCCAATTTGGGGTTGCAATTCTTCATCTCTTAATTTGTTAATTCTGCTTGAAATTGCATCAATTGCTTTTATACAGACATTAAGTTTTGTCAGCAATTTTCTGATACATGCCTGGGTAGCATCTATCTTGCTAGACTCCGCGCCTTGCTCGTCCAAACTCCTTAGCCTTTTGCACTGCTTTTCATATATGATCCGCAGTTTTTCTTCATCCTACATCAAACTAATTAGCTCAATGAACACAAAATTCCGAACAGCTAAATCTAACTATGATAAGAATTCAGTTTTGAGAAAGTAGATACAAAAATTAGCAATGGATGAATCCTCTATATGTGTCAACCAGAGATCAATCAAGTCTACAATATCCTAGAGAGAGAGAGAGAAAGTAGTCTGAAACAGAACCGAGCAGTAACCATATGAAAGATCAAAGATCAAGTCTATTATCCCAAAATCATGTAATAATCCTATTAATTAATAAGAAGGTATGGTTGATGGAAAAGCTGAAATCCCCACCCCAAAATGAAAAGAAGACCAATCTCCCTCAATCTACGATTTAAGTAGTAAGTTGTTTGTTTTCAATATTAAAATGGAAGTATTCAAAAGCTATACTGGAAGTATAGTACAGACTTCTAAATAACTGCCATTTTGCCCCCTTAGACAAAAGAATCTTGGCCTTTAGCCAACTCTTGTTGTTTCGTATATCACTAATCCTTTTTTTACCCATGGGCCATTAGAATCTCCATGAAGACAATAATGCCAATTGAAAGTAAAATCTAGGATTTATTAATCATATGAAGTCAACAAAAACATTTAACCCCAAACATAATCTTTAAGATATTATAACAACTACTAGGCTCAATCCTAAAAACAAGTTGGGTTAGCTTTAAGCTATTGTAAGTCAAATGCAAATTAAAAGAAGAGAAACATTGAACATCAGAAATTCCATATGACTTTTCGCTCAGCTATGAAAGAAGTAATGTTAATTAGTTGACAAAACTTTCCACACTACTGGTTGATAGGACCAAGGAGTCCTACGAAGATTATTGTTTGAAGACTATCTTACTCTTTTTACATTCACATGTAAAGATCCAATCCAATTAACGTTAATTAGTTGACAAAACTTTCCACACTACTGGTTGATGGGACCATGGATTCCTATGAAGATTATTGTTTGAAGGCTAACTTACTCTTTTTAGCTTTACATGTAAAGATCCAATCCAATTGTAGTTATCAGCACTTGAATGCTTTTGCCTTTTGATGGAAGGCAATTTTCTACATTATGATTGACTTAGATAAAGAGGTTTCAGTGTCCAAAATATATATCATGGGTTTAAAGTGCTCCAAATTTTATAATTCAGCGAGCCATGCAGAAAGAACTCGAGATTCTTTTATTCATCTGGTGACTCGAGCACTTTAAGATCTTGACATCAGTATGGAATATAATGAAGTTTTTTTTTTTTTGTTGAATAAATAATAAAGTTCTTTATTATGAAATGGGATATAATTTAACCATCGTGCACTTGCGGGAAACTCCTTGCCGAGGGCCTATGCACCCCCGGGATTAGTTGGGGCTCAAAGAGACTCGGACACCCGGTGCAAATCAAAAAAAAGGGATATAATAAAATTCTGCATTGCCACTTCCGTTTATGCCCTCAATCTTTCACATTATCTCTAAGAAGTCACACATTCATAAATTCGCAAAAGTTCTTTAATGAATACAACAAAATACCCAGTGAAATCACACTGAGTAGGGTCTGGGGAGTGTAGGGTGTCTGCAGACTTTATCACTACCTCTACGACGTAGAGAGGCTAGGCTGCTTCTGAATGAATAACATGAAGGTTTTTCAATCCTTGCTTTCAAACTGGAAGCAGATGCCTAGCTGATGCCAACCTTTTGCCAAAGAAACTACATAGAGTAATTAACTACCCAAACATCTAGAATGACTAAAATTTGATGATCATATCCAGTTCATTTTCAGATGGTCTTCTTACCCAAAGTTATGAGAACATTCCTCTTATATGTATAAGGACAGGCATAACCTTAGAAAGTATCTCATTGAGCTCTCTCAGTTGGACTGAGGACACTATTAGCTGATCAAAAAACTGCAGATCAATAATGATGAAGATCATCAAAGGACCTGCCCCCTAGAAAATTTGCAAGGCCAACTTCCAATGAATAAAATCACTAGTTAAGACTCCAACCAACCATAGAAAAAAGCTGAAGAAGACATCAGTTAAACAGCTTTATTATCCATTAGGGATAACTATCAATTCACATGACACATGAGAAATTCCATGTTTTCCTCTTTTGAAGACTTTGACACAAAAATTATATAAACAAGTAATTTTGTCTTAACCAAACAACTAGACAGATAAATCTTTCAATAGAGCTAAGAACCATAACAAAGATCTTATAGTTGTCCCCATTACCTTAACTTCCTTATATAGTTTCTTCTCCCATTCATATAGCTCGTCAAGTGTAGCTGACAAGTTACATGGCATCTCAGTAATGGCTTGTCCAACATCTCCAAAATAGGATTTAGCCAATTTTCTTGTTTTGGCAGCCAGCCTTAATGGCTGCACCATCGCCGTATGGGAAACCGACATGGATGGAACAATCAGGTATAGAATCCTGGATAGGAGCTCTGAGCACAAAAATAGATAATCACAACAAAAATCAGACAGGCAAAAGAATGTCACCGTGTTTCTTCAAGAAGTTTATCAAGAAAGCCAAGATAACTAGCAAATCCTAAATAAGGGTAAGCAAGTGATGACAGATCACAGAAGATTCTTAAACTTGGGGAACTTATGGCATTAGCTATGCTCATGGGAATCATTTCCATTCACAGCCTATCACCATTTATGTTGTTCAAATCATAATAGAAAAAACTAATAACAGCTAGGGAAACACATAGATACATTCATAGGAAATGCATAAATTTACATTGACTGGGAAACAAAGGCAACAATGGCTAATACAACATGAAGGGAAATTTGAATGTAAGCACTCTATTTCCATTATTTTGCCTATTTTCCAACAATAATAGCATGAAGTCAGCAACAGCGCCTCATACTTTAGAAAACCTTTATTAAACTTTGAACCACATTGTTACCAATTACATATTTACATTGGCGATAATATTTTCCCATCTCTAACTAATGATCAATACAGCCCGCCCTCTACAAACAGCTGTACAAATTTACTGAGCAATAACAATATAAAATGACACTAATGCAGAACTATTTGCCATGAGTAAGCTGTCTGTCATTCCATGGAAAAGGTTCTCAAGGTGGTCGAGATATGAACAGATTTACAAATACATGGCAGGAAAAGAAGTCTACCTGACCAGAGCATAAGAAGACATCTTACAAACATAGTGAAGGATTAAAAAGTATACAGACAAAGTAAAAAACTCAAAAGAACCGCAGCATCAACTGAATCAAGAGATTTAAGGAATATTGGCAGAACCATACCTTTAACAAAGGTAGGCTGGTAAGGCAGCTTACCAACCTCAAGCATCAGAGCAACTTCCCTTCCATAACTAGAAGCAATCTCAAATTCATCTCGAATTTCAGCCACAACCTCATGAAGATCCCTGGTGCCATGAGCGTGTGCTGTGGTCAAGCTACTTGACCTGGATGATTCAATCTCGTTCTTTGACATTTCATCCACCTCAAAAGTCACCCCTTTCTTCTTTGTATGCACATCTACCGGGCTTCCTGACACGAGAGTTTCAAAATTGCTCTTTTCCTCTGAAATGTCAATTGAACCAGTGCCGCCACTACTATGTGATGGTTCTGCACTCGAAAGGTGAGAACCCGAATCGTAGATTGTTGATATTGTCTTTGTCCTGCCACCACTACCCTCAGTTTTTACTCCCTTCGAACTTGATGAGCCATCCAAATTATGCAATGACGAGTCCAGTTTCGAACTGCCCATACTACTGTGTCCTACACCCTTTAAATCAATGCCATGAAGCGTTGATGGCATAGATGTTCTACCACTGTCACTACCCTTTGACGAATTTGCCACCCCACGCCTAGTCTTTGGCTCATCACTCAAATTCTTTCCTTTATGGTACTCCTTATACATCTCAGTCTCAGTTTCTTCTTCCAAATCAGGAATGCCTTCCCTCTCCCTCACTTCACTTGAATTAGGACTACTACTAACTGATGCAGAACTGTTCTGTTTATGCGAAAAGTAAGCCGAATAACCACTTTCTACAGCATCAAACGGATTAAAATAGTCCCAAGCAGAGACCTTTGGGGACGGAGGTGGCGGTGGTTCCTTTGGTGGACTTGGTTTCTTACCTTGATTACTTTGACTTCCCCTTTCACCAATTGAAGGAGCCACTGGGTACCCAAAAAACCCGCCATTGTCATTTGGGTAGCTCCAATATGAATTCGAATAGCCAGTTGGCACTGGATCTGCTTCATGAACCACTGTCTTCATCACTGGTGAAGATTTCTTCATGTAGTAAGCATAAGTATTTGGATTTCCACCAAATTGCTGTCCTGCCCAAGGAGCCTGAAATTGTGGGTTCATTCCATAAAATGGATCCCAATATCCTTGTGGTGGAGCCTCATGATTCATCATCATCCCATATGGCAATCCCCCAGGCCCCCAACCTGGTTGTGAATATGGCGAAACTGATGGTTCCCCACTTTCAACCATATGACTACCCTCATAATCTTCATGTACATTCCCAAGATTCCTTCCAGGCTCAAGACCCTCATCTTCATGTACATCTCCATGACCCTTTTGCGGCAAATGTACATGACCCTTTTGTGGCAAATGCACAAGCTCATCATCGTCTGATGAATCTGATTCCAAATGTAAGTGTCCATGGTCATGTACAGGTTCATCTTCATCATGAAAACGTGAAATGGAACTACTAGACGACGAAATCGATATCGAAGATCCAGAAGATTTATGTTTAAGATGTGTTCCACTGGCATTACTTCCAATTTTCCTTTCATCAGGCAACATTAAGGAAGGGGAAGAAGGAGTCGAGTGAGAAGAAGAAGAAGAACCAACAATGAGCTCTTCATCAACAAACTTCCTAAGAGCATCACCAACATCCTTGAGTGAATGGAAATAGGAAACATGAGCAGCGGCGAGGGCATAACGGTAATTAGCAGCAGCCTTGATCAGTTCCTTCCTCTCTCTACAACGAATCACAAGTTCTGTTTCAACTGATTTAGACTCATTACAACCCATGTCAACAACAACAACAACAAAAACAACAATACCCAAACAGTCCTCAAGCCATACAACAGCTCCTTTAATCACCGCTACTTTCACTGTAACTTTTCCACCGCCTCCGGTCATCTCTTTACCTGTTTGCAGAATTGCATTGTGAGAAAAAAGGTTTAAAAAATCCCAAATCCCAAGTTCTGATTACAGATTGGCAAGTACTAGTAAAAAGTAAAAAGTAGTAGAAGAAAGGTGGGTGGGGAGGAGAATGAGAAAAAAATCTGACCTTTGAAATTGAGGGGGTTGAATCTTGACCGCCCATACGAAATGGGGGTGTATGAAGCGAAGTGGGGGCAACAAATATCAATGAATCTCTAGAGAGATCTATGGAAGTTAGTGGAAATCGTTTGTTTTTACATGTCCCTGAGAGAAATTCAAGAATTCACAAATCCAAGGAGCAAGTAAATTAATTTATTTTCTATTAGTAGTAATTGGAATAAGAACAATTATATGTATTGAGATTCGTGATGTTTTTGGAGATTTGTGATTGTTGTCAGAGGATTCAGTAAACCAAGAAACAGAGGAGAAGAAGAAAGAAGAGTATTTATTTCAATTTTTTGTTTGTTAATTTTGGATTTGGGTGAAAAGTGAAAGGAAACCAAAAAGTAAAAGGGGTTTATGGAGGGGGCCCGAGGAAGAAGGCAAGGGTTTTGGTGGGGAGAAAAAGGAAGTGTGTCAGAATTTTTGCAGAAGAAAGCTCGTGGATAGTGAACAACGCCATTATTAACTTTTGTTGGGTACCATTGTTGTGTTGTGTTTTTGAAAAAAAAAAGGTTTTGGCCTTTTACTAGCTTTTTTAAGTCTTTTCTTTTCGCTTTAAAGTTGACACAATGAAAAAGGGCTAAGGAGACATTTCAAGTTTGAACATGGGAGGTAGAAAAAATAACATCATTTCGTTTTAGGTGGTACCTTTATAATTTAAAATTATTCTTACATTAAATAAAATTTTAAAAATAAAGTTATATTTTTTTTAATGGACCAAAAAGAAAACATCAAATAAAATGTTATGAATTAAAATATCTATTTATTTCACGTAGAAAATAATAGTTAAAATTTAAAATTATATTTAAATATGAATATACACTGAGGTTGGTTTTACATTTTTTTTAGAGTGGTTTAAAATAAATATTATGAAAATAAATCTTTTTGAGTTTATCAAATCAAAATTATGAAAATAATGACAATTCTATTTTCAAACAAAAATTGTATGTGGGTTCCATACTTCCATTTAAGTTCAATATCTCTTGCATTTGTGTTTATACTTGTACATATTTGACAATTTTTATGAAATAGTTTGTTTTCTTATATATTTATTTTTGTTTATTACTTCTAGTAACTTTATATTATTTTTTACAACAACAACAACAAACAACAACATACCCAGTAAAATCCCACAAGTGGGGTCTGGGGAGGGTAGGATGTACGCAGACTTTATCACTACCTAAGTAGAGAGGCTGTTTCCTGGGAACGCTCATCTCAAAACCCATCCGCAGAACGACCTAGATATGATCAAAAAATAAATATTCAAAAAATAAAGAAAACGCAAAAATTTAGGAAAGCTCAAAAATTTAGGGTTAAAAGAGGAAGCTTTATTTTATTTTTTATTGTGTATTTTTATAATAGTTCTCTCTCGACTTTTTTATTTACAAACTTGTTCTACAAATTATAGATATGAGATTGTTGAGATCTCCATTTCCTCTAATTCACCTTCCGCAATTTCTTCAACAATTTCAATGATGTTTTTATTGTTCAATTCAAAAACAAATGAAACTTTGATGTTATTCTAGTGTTCTCTAAAGTCAAACACAAAACAAAGAACATATGCATATCTTCTCTTCATCACCATTGATTTAGTTCTTTCTGATGATGAAATTTCAGCCCTCTGATTTGGTCTTCAGTTATTACTCATCTCCAACAGTTGTCAAGTTTTTCTTTTCTTTTATTTATTTGATTTGACTAAGAGATTGTCTATGTGTATATAGTCTTTAGAATATTTCTTTCTTTTCTGAAATGGTATAGAATTTGCTAGGTTAGTTATTTCTTGCATTCTCAAGATTTGTATAAATATACAGATAGGATTTAACTTTATATTTAAATATGCTTGTACAGGGGCAAAAGCAATACACAGAAAGACTTGCAATTATCTCCTTTTATTTTCTTCAACATGGTATCAGAGCTTTAGGATTACAATCCTTGTCATTCATTTTTCTTCTATCTCTGTTTTCTTTGTCATGGATGATTCTACAATCGAAAATTCTCACTTAGATGATACTAGTATTCCTACTCAAGCCAATGTTGGTGGAGCAGGGTCATCTGAAACTACACTGGTTGATTCTAGTCACCCATTTTACCTTCATCCCTCTGATTCACCAGGAATGACTTTGATCAGCACCATATTTGATGACAAAGGATATGGTGGTTAGCATAAGAGAATCCTTGTTGCCTTGTCAGCCAAGAACAAGATTGGATTCATTGATAGAACTATTCTTAAATCCATCATTTCACCTGAATATTTGAATTCTTGGTCTAGATGTAACGACATGGTGATTTCATGGCTTTTAAACTCCCTTTCAAAAGAAATTATAGAGAGTGTTCATATTCGAGGACTGCTAGAGAGATCTGGGAAGATCTTGAAGAGAGATTTAGGCAAAGCAATAGACCTCTACTTTATCACTTGCAGAAACAAATCAGTGAGTTAGGACAGGAAAACTTGGATATTGCCACTTATTACACTAAGTTGAAAAGGCTCTGGGATGAGCTTGATAGTCTTGATGTATCACAAACTTGTACTTGTCATTGCACTTGTGAAGGGAAGGTAAAAACTTTAAAATCTCAACAGGATACAAGACTAATCCAGTTTCTTATCGGACTGAATGACTCTTATGCAGGGATTAGGAGCAATTTGCTCATGCTAGTTCCTTTACCTTATATGAACTATGCTTATTCTCTTCTAATTGAAGATGAGAAATAGAGGGAAGTTTAGATTTCTAATCATCTAAGTATAGGGGCTTTCTTTGTTTCTAAATAGGCATATGCGGTTAACAGATCTTTTCCAGAGAAGAGAGGTTTACCAGAAGGAAAGAAAAACACTTCTTTAGTGATTTGCTCTTATTGTAAGAAACAGAATCACACTATTGACAATTGTTATAGATTGATAGAGTTTCCTGCTGACTTCAAATTCACTAAGTCTAAGAAATTTAGAGGAGCTAAGAGTAATGTTGCTTGTACTGAGGAAAGTGGACTTCAAGCAGGGGACAGACCTATGACTCAAGACTAGTTTCATAGCCTTTATCAACTACTAGAAAATGTGAAGGTTGGTAAGGAAGGTGAACAGACTCTAATGGACATTGCTACTGCCAATTGTATTGATATATCACCTCATCTTCTTTCTAAATCTCCTAAATTCAATACCAATGTTTCTTTGAACTTTATTTCATGGATTTTGGATTCTGGTGCTTCTGAGCACGACTTTCGATATTAACCTTCTTTCTAATGTCATAATGCTTCCTAAATCAGTCTATGTTAATCTACTTAACTCTACTCACGCTTTAGTTCTTTAATCAGGTTCAGTTTATATTTTTGCCTAGATTCACTCTCAAAAATATCTTATTTGTTTCCTATTTTAGTTACAATCCCTTATCAATTTATAAGTTGTGTTTTCAATTGAACTTTACTTTTATTTTTTCTGTTTTTCTTGCTATTTTGCAGGGACCTTCAATGAAGAGGCAAGTAGTTCTTGGTAAAGTCAATAGAGGTCTCTATCTTCTGGAATCCGTCAAGCCAAGTCATCTCAAGCCTCCTGCTGCAGTTTCTAGTTTAGAAAATTTTCTCTCATGTTCAGTTTGTAATCAAATTGTTCACACACAAGCTTCTAATTATGCTTTGTTCTTAGGTCTTTCTACTGTTGATGTAAACATTTGACATATTCAGGCTTGGGCAAATGTCATTTTCTAATATGAAAAATATTTGTTCCATTCCTGTTTCTTCTACTTTCCCTTCATGTAATGTTTATTTTAAGGCTAGACATTCCAAATTACCCTTTCACACTAGCAATATTTCATCAAAGCATATTTTTGATCTCATACATGTTGACACTTGGGAACCTTATAACACACCCACACATGATGACTTTAAGTATTTTTTCATTATTGTAGATGATTATAGTAGGGGAACGTAGATTTTTCTACTTAGCACTAAGTCCAATGCTCTTAATACTCTGAAAAATTTTATATCTATGATTAAGACTAAGTTCAACACCAAAATCAAAATTCTTAGAAGTGACAATGCTTTGGAACTGGACAGCAGTGCGGAAGCCACTAGATTTCTTGCTAGGGATTATACATCAAACGTCTTGTGTTTTCTCCCCCCCCCCCAACAAAATAGTGTAGTGGAGAGAAAACACAGACATCTTCTTGAAACTTGCATATCACTTCTTTTTCAGTCACATCTTCCAATCAAATTTTAGGGGAAATGCTTACTCACTGCTACTTTTTTAATCAACAAATACCCATCACGAATTCTTCACATGAAAACTCCTTATGAACTTCTTTTTGGACATCCTCCTAATTACTCAACTTTGAGGTCTTTCGGTTGTCTATGTTATGCATCTACCCTACTTATTCATAGAACCAAATTGGATCCTCGATCCATCAAATATGTTTTTTTGGGATATTCTTTTGGGAAAAGGGATTATAAGCTCCTTGATAACGTTTCAAATAAAATTTTTATTTTTTAGGGATGTCATTTTTCATGAATCTATTTTTTCTTTTTCTCGGTTTAATTCTATTCTAGCCAATGTTCCTCTTTTTTCTGGTTCTCATATTCCATCCTATGAACCAGATCCTAGCTCCGTTCCTACTCCTATTCCTCTTTCCAATTTTTCTTTATCCTCACCCAGTGATTCTACTCTTTCTGTTCACTCGACTCCTCTATCTAATTCAATGTCTACTACTATTTCGCCTTCTACTATTTCAATTACAGCTTTGGATAATCTTTCTGTCAAAAAATCTACTAGGTTGCATAATCCACCAAGGTATTTGGAGGACTACATCTACAACTCTATTATTCTAACTAACCTCACTCATGATTGTTTTGCTTCTCATGTTTCTCCTACTGTCCTGTCTTTTTCTACTCTATCTCCTTCGAATCAATCTTTACTAAATTCAGTTTCCTCTATTTTTGAACCAACTAGTTATTCCCAAGTTAGCTTGCATTCAGGTTGGCGAAGCAATGGCTAAGGAGTTTCACGCCCTACAATCCAACAACACTTGGGATGTGGTTGAACTATCCAAACGCAAGAAAGTCTTACCTTGTAAATGGGCATATAAGATTAAATATACAAGATGGAACTGTTGAGTGTTTCAAAGCACGATTAGTTGTTAGAGGTGATATACAGAAGGAGGGGATTGATTTTACAGACATATTCTCCTATAGTCAAAATGACAATAATACGATGCTTACTAGCCATTGCAATTAAGAGAAATTGGGACATTTTGCAGTTGGATGTGAATAACGCTTTCCTGCACGGTGATCTGCAAGAAGAGGTTTACATGAAATTCTCCATTGGCATAACTGTCTTCCCCTTTATGTTTACAAATTAAAGAAGCCTTTGTATGGGCTTCGTCAAGCTTCTAGACAATGGTATGCTCGGTTGTCTGGAGCTCTCAGTTTCAAAAGGTATTCACATTCACTCAACGACTACTCCTTATTTTTCAAAAAATCAAAAGGTCATATTTCTGTTTTAGCTGTCTATGTGGATGATATATTACTTACAGGGGATGATCCATCCAAGATTGATTCACTTGAGTTGTTCCTCGACTCCCAATTCTAGACTAAAGATTTAGGTTTTGTCCATTGCTTTCTAGGAATGGAGATTATCCGAGAACCTAAAGAAATTATTTTGTGTCAGAGAAAATTCACCTTGCATCTATTCCGTGAGTTTGGGTGCACGGACTTAACACCAGTTTATTGCCCTCTTAATTCATCTTTAAGGTTGCGCATAGATGATAGTGAACTTCCCCCTAATCCAACTCTAAATAGAATGTTATTGGGTAAGCTTAATTTTCTTAGCCACACCCGGCCTGATCTTTTCTTTGTTGTCCAGCATTTAAGCCAATTCATGCAGCACCCCCATCAACCTCACCTTGATGCTGTCTTGCAATGTCTTCGATATCTTCTCCTTGATCCCGAATTGGGTATTTTTCTTTCTTCCTCCACCTCTTTTGATTTGGTGAATCTTTGTGATTCTGATTGGGGTTGTTGCCCTGATTCTCGTCGCTCAATCAGTGGCTACTTTATCACTATTGGTGGTTCTCCGGTCTCTTGGAAACTCAAGAAATAGTCTTTGGTCTCTCTTTCCTCCGCCGAAGCTGAGTATTGCTCAATGCGCAGAGTTGTCTCTGAAATCACTTGGTTGGTCCGTCTTCTCAAGGATTTTTCTGTTCCTTCTCCTCTTCTAGTTCCTCTTCTCTCAGACAGCCAGGCTGCTATTCACATAGCTAAGAACTCGGTATTCCATGAACGCACAAAACATATGAATTTGGATTGCCATTTTGTTCGTCCTCGCTAGCCTAATTTCCCTCAACTATGTTCCTTCGATTTCATAATTAGCTGATGTTTTTACAAAACCATTATCAGGTCCTGTCCATTGATCTCTCTTGGGTAAGTTGGGCATTGTTTCTCCTCCCTCCAACTTGAGGGGGGAGTGTTGGGATCTTCATTTCCTCTAATTCACCTTCCCCAATTTCTTCAATAGTTTCGAATGGTGCTTGTATTCTTCAGCTAAAAAACAAATGAAACTTTGATGTTATCCTAACGTTCCCTAAAGTCAAACACAAGACAAAGAACATATATATATCTTCTCTTCATCATCATTGATTTAGTTGTTTCTCATTATGAAATTTCAGCCCTCTGATTTGGTTTTCAGTTATTACTCATTTGCAACAGCTGTCAAGTTTTTCTTTTCTTTTATTTATGTATTTGAAAATCTTTTAAGAGATTGTCTACGTGTATATAGTCTTTAGAATATTCCTTTCTTTTTTGGAATGGTACAGAATTTGTTAGGTTAGTTATTTCTTGCACTCTCTAGATTTGTACAAGTGTACAGATAAGATTTAACTTTGTATTTTCTCTTTGTATTTAAATATGCTCGTACAGTAACAAAAACAATACACAGAAAAACTTTCAATTATCTCCTTTTATTTTCTTCAACAGAGATATTATGTAAAGATGAAAAATAGTACTTCAATCAATACAAACAATATATTGTATTAAAATAATATATAGATATAATACAGTGCAATTAATATACGTTGTGAAACGATATTGAGCAACCATCTGGACAAAGTGTTAAGAAGCAAAATATAAAAAAAGGATTTTACAATATCATTTTAATTAATAATTATTATGTTAAGTCATTTGAACTTTAAGAAATGAATAGTACTTTTTTAATCTAATAATCAGGCCTATTTGAAAAGAGGAAACTTATTAATAAAATTAAAATAGATATAAAACAATAATTAAATATATAAAAATAAATATTTAATTTTAAAATATTGTTTTTAAGGACATGATTATAGCAATGATCTGGTCTTAAATTATACACGTATTATTATTACCCAAAAAGTTCCAAATCCCTACTATAAATCTGTGATTATTTTTTTTAATACTTTGAGTTGATCACTTACTTTTATTAAAATATTAAAAGATGATTCCCTCTCATCTGAATTCCTATTAGAACTTTTACAATTTCTCAGTAAAATATTTCCCACTAGTTTAATAATTATACTTTTTATAAGAATTTAAAATTATAAAAGAAATTAAAAAAATGGGGTTTTGCAACATTGAAAATGGGTTTGCCTATTCAAGTTGACTTTTTGAAATATTCCAACAAATTAAATTTTAGGGAGAAAATGGCATGACATTGATCATTTTAATTGAAATGATTAAATTTAATTTAATAAAAAGATTACACATCATAGATTACACATAATTTTAGGAGAAAATGGCATGACATAAAATTTTCTTTTCTACTAACCAACTTTTTGTTATTTTTACGAATGAATTCAAAAATTTTACATTTTATATATTTAAAATTTTTAAAATTAAATATAAAAATAACTATGTTATTTTTTTTATTTTTTATTTGGGAAAGGAGATGTACCTTTCGAACATGAGATCATGATGAGATTCTTTAGATTATGTTTTGTATTCTCATCTGTTTCGAGAAAGTGTCCTACTAATATAATGTCATTTCCTTTTATATTTCAATTATTAAACTTAATTTTTAGCTAAAAGTTTATTTAGAATCTTTTTGGCCTTCATAATTTTTTTTATTTTTTTCACTTATTTAAAAATTAGTATTTGAACCATATAAATCTTAGATATTCAAAGTCATATCTTATTTCTGTAACACCCGGTGAAATTATCGAAATATCCTTAGAGGGGAGACGTGTGCATAATACATCTTCCCAAGCTTCAATAGAAAATTTGAGACCAAATTTGCGATCAATAGTGAGTGAAAAAATTGTCTCGGTCGAATTTTAGAGCAACCGAATCAAAAGATAATTTTTTGATGTAAATATCGAGACAGTGTTTGTGCGCGTTAGGGCTGCGACACACCTTGACCGGACTTACACTTTATTTTTTAAAAAAAAATTAATGGGATTTGGAAAAACTCGTTCGGAGGATTTTTGGAAGAAAATACACTGGTCCGCGCTCGAGGCGTGTCGTGGACCTGTGTAAATTTCGAGGCGAATTTTCTTTCATTTTTGTGAGGGTGTTTTGGACCTTTCCCAACCCCTCCCAAGTTTAATAAATGAATAAAGGGTCGTTTTTGCTGAAAATAGAGTTCCAAAACCCATTTTTCTTTACTTCTAGAGGGGAAAATCTTGAGAGAAGGAGAGGGGAAGCTTAGGATCTTGAAGATTGAGGTCAATCCCGTGTAAAAATTGGCGTTGCACTTAACCCCAGATATGTAAGGCTAACTTAAAACATAGAATTGTTCTTCCATGTGCCCCTTAATTGAATCAAATTGATAGATGAATATATTGAGTGTTCAAGTATGGATTGCTCGAATATTTTCATATAAAGTATACCTATCCTTTGTAATTTTCATGTTGATGATCATCATAAACTTAATTTATTGCATACATATTTTATTATGAAGTATTTTATACGACTCTATATGTTATTTTACTAAAGATTGTAAGAATGAACTTAGGAGATGAGTCTAGAGCCCTGATTGTATGAATGTACTTGTCATTGTAGTTGTGGTATTGACTTGAGAGTGTTGATGACGGTGTTGATGAGACTGATGTCCTTAAAGTCTTAAAGAGTTTGAAACTTAATTCTACAAGAATGTTTCGAGCCCAAAAGTTGATGATTGAAGTAACGAGTTGAGTTAATAATGTCTAATGAGACTAGATGAAGAGTAATCTTGATGTTTGATATCTTATGAGTATGTTTCTTTTAGAGGATTATTGAACACCGAAATGAGTAAGAGCAAGTTTCACTCGCGCTTATTAACTGCATACGTGTCCAGCGTAGGAGAGGATTGAACCATAAAATCGGATGCTTCCTATTGTCCCAAAAAAAGGAGTTGATGTTACTAATTTTGGATCTACTGATGGGATGTCCGATATTTCCTTAGTCCCTAAAGAGGATTGGATGTTCTTTAATTATTGATCCACATATGTGACGTCCTTTACCCCGGCAAGGTACTGGATAAATGTGACAACGACATCGCTTCGTTGTATCATCACCGACTCATGGGTGATGGTTGTCGGTTAGAGAAACTCCCAGATAGATTCCACATCGATAATACTCTGATGTTGAGTTGGTGGAATGAGTCTTGATTGATGTTGATGGGTTATTGTCTACTCCTTACCCCTACCTGAGATGAGTATCTTATGAGTTGAGATTATTCCATGTTATTTCTGCTTATATTATTTCATTGAATTATTTTACATACTATACAATCCACGTACTGATGTCACTCGGTGCTGCATCGTTTCATGATACAGATACAAAAGATAGAGGACTTCAGCAGTTGTATCATTGTGGTTTAACATTTCTAGTTCCAAATATTGGTGAGTTCTCCCTTGCATTCGGAGGATACCATTTATTTTCTTTCATATGATTTGAGTTTATTCTTTTTTTTTTTGAGTTTGTGGTAGCCATGACCTGTCATGGTATCTTCTTAGACGGTAGAAGTAGAGACTTCATACACATAGAGATGATGGTTTGATGTTGGGTCTTTCTTTCTTTAAACAGAGTTTCTTAAATCCATTTTATGTCATAGATGTTGAGACTAGTTTTTTGGCCTATGACCCTTATTCTTGAGATAGATGTGATCGAGTTGAGTTGCCCACTGTCCTATTTACGTTATTTCTGATGTCTACCGCTGTATAATTGATTGAACGACTGTCTTGAGATCGAGTGGTTCGCTTGGAAATTAGCAATAGTCTCTGAGTGCCGACCACGTTTAGAGTACCCTCTCGGGACGTGATAATTTCACTTTCATTGTGTCTTTTAAAATTGTACTCAAAATTTTTAAATTTTATAAAAATGATCTTATATTTCATGAGTTTTAGAAAAAGTACATTCAAATAACTAAAAATTTATTTGTAAAAATTATGATCAAACACTGTGTTAAAAGTAGATGATGTAAAACAATTGTCATTTTAAAAAAATAAAAATATATTTTAGTATATTTTTTATTTTGTAGTAATAATTATTTTTAATAGTAGTAATATACATTGACCAATTAGCATAGAAAATCTAAGTGGAGGGACATACATACATTTTAATATTGTAATTGCTTAAATTAATTCTCTTTTATTTATTAAAAAATAAATTTTAGCTAATTAAAGAAAATAAATTTATTATCAATATAGTAGCTAAAATGTATAACTTTTTAAGAGGCATTTAATTTTAAAATATGATATATAAAATGATCCTAAGGGAGTAATGAAAAGAATCCCTACACTGATTAATTGTCAAAGGATCAGTAAATGAATTCTAAATTTAAACAAATTAAGTAAAAATAT
Organism: Solanum virginianum; assembly: GCA_000787875.1. Taxonomy (NCBI): domain Eukaryota; kingdom Viridiplantae; phylum Streptophyta; class Magnoliopsida; order Solanales; family Solanaceae; genus Solanum; species Solanum virginianum. The sequence continues at coordinate 87,248 of DF357216.1, read as the reverse complement.
TTCGAAATCACCCAAAATTTGAAATATAATCATTATTTGTTCTTTAAATTAAAAATAAATATTTTATTTTATATGTTTATATCATTAAATCAAAAAATTCTACTATTATTTTTTCTCATACTATTATTAATATCAAATAACTATAAAAAACGTATTGTGTTAATAAGAATCAAGTAATATAAAAAGGAGGAACTAATAAAAATATCATGATTTATTTATTTGCTCCTTTTATGATGTGAGTTTGCGTTGACATGCAACAACAATATTATAGTTTAAAAAGAAATAATTACTATATTTTGGTGTGATTCATAAAGTTGTTTTATATAATTTAATTAAGTTTTTCAATATTTATTTAAATTAAATTAATTTATAATTTAAAAATATAACAAAACATAAATATAATTTATTTATAAGAGTCTAATATATATAAGAGGGAGTTGTTCTCTTCACTACCAAATTTGTAACATATGTTCACGTCGTCATTGTACTATAAAGGGCATTTCTTGCGATTTTATCTCCGTAGTTTTTATATTACTTCACCTCTTTGACCCTTCACGTGAACGGGGCTACGTGTTCATCCCTCTACTTGCCCTTAATATAATTTTTTTCGTATATTAAATTATTTAATCATGATGATTCAATAGACATTGGGTGAGTAATATTTCTGTTGAAATATTATTGTGTACCAATTTGATTTGGTGGGGGGGGGGGGAAGGGAAGGAGAAGTAGAATTTGTATTATACAAATGTTGCTGGCGTTTAAAGTAGGGATCTGAAAGAGTACTTCATGACATTTGATGATGAAATCTTCATTGTTTTTTTGTTTAATAAAAAGACAAAACAAAATAATTTATTAATACTAAAATAAATCAAATGCCCAAAAGAAATAGAAAAGCAAAAAATGGATAAAAAACAGCAAGAGCTGGGCCATAGCAGGGCCCATTAGCCTAGTTTGTGGGCCAACAATTTGTTAATGGAGTAGGGCCCACTCAACTTGAAGCCCAAATTTAACTTTTCTCAAAAGCCCCATTTTGTCTATTTTCTCTGTGTTCATGTATGAGATCTCTTTGTTTAGTCTCTTTCTTCGTATTAATTAATTGATTAATTGTGGAGTAATCTTGTGAGTTGTGCATTATGGCTTACGTTTCTAACGAAGTGTCCGTTTGGATCAATTTAAAAGAAAAAATAATTTTTAAATGATTTTGAACTATTTGAATAAAAGTAAAAAGTCAGAAAATTTTATTTTTGACTTTTGTCTTATATGTTATATTCCAAAAAATAATTAAGACCGACTCTAACCAAAAAAAGAAAAACAAGGAAAGCTAATTGAGAAAAGGAGGAGGAAAGTTTTTTCTGTTTTTTTAAAAATTACTAATTTTGTACCAAGAAATATAAAATTTGGTAAACTTACCGAAACCAATAGCTCAGCTAAACTTATATATGGTCGAAATATTCAAAATATATGCATTGATTATGTAAATAATACTTAAATATACAATTTATGTATTTATTTGTTATTTATATAAATTACATCATCCAAAGACATTAAACTATGATAATCAAGAAAAACAACTCCAAAAGGAAATATTTTATCATTCAAACTTTTGTTGGGCTGCCATTTTCTCTTCAATCAAATAAAATAAAATAAAAGAAATATCTTAGTTTTCTATTACTCCTCCATAATTTCACATTACATGTTGTTTGTTGCTCCTAACTCTCCTCTTTAAAGCAAACTTTTGCTACGATTTATTTCACTCTAAAAAGTTGCTCATTTTTATTTATTTATTTTCCCTCCACACTCTATTTTATGAAAATCAATAATGTTTTCACTTAGTCATTTAATTGATTCAAATTTTTATCCCGTGAGAGAGGGACTCAAAAATTTGATGCAGTACACACAGAAACTAGCCGAAGGAGATTGAACATCTATTATATATACACATAAAAATTAACATATATAAATAGCAGTATAACTTTTCTCAAAAAAAATTTAAATAAACCACTTGATACTAATATAGCTTCTAATTTTACCCATCAATTAACGATGAAGATATTCCGTGTTCAACCACTTAAACAAGTTTGAGTACTTGTCGGAGAAGGGGGAGTTAAAGCAATGTGGCATTTAAGTACAGATGCACCCTTTATAGAAACCAGATTGAAGCATAGAGGGAGACATTATCAATTATTCGGAGTTCGTGACCACCAAACATACATCTCTATCCAACAAATCACCTAAGATTTTTCCTAAAAACTTAGAATTGACTCATTAGAAATGGAGAATCTTTCAAAAAAATATAATATTATATTTGAAGGAAAATATTATACATAATATATCAACTTGATATAAAATTATATGATGGTAAATGAAAGGTATTTTCTACTATATATATATATATAAGAGGCAGTTAAGTTGCTCAAGCAGGCAACAAGTCGATATGCCTGCTTGATCAGCTTGAGAGTATATCTATAATTTTTCTATGGTTCTTCTACTTTAATTAATTTATCTTATTTTTAGTGTTTTATATATTTAAAAAGTTACATAAAAAATACTACTAATCATGATAATTGATAGCTTAAAATAGTTTTCAGAAAATCTTACGTAAAAGTATAAAAAATACTATAAATTATGATAATTGAGAACTTCAATTTTTTTTTAAAAAAACAAAGTGTTAAGCTACTCAAGCAGCAGCAGGTCAACATGTTTGTTTGAATAACTTTAGGGTATATCTATAATTTTTTTGATGGTTCTACCACTTTAATTTGTTTGTCTTATTTTTAGTATTATATATATTTAAAAATTCTGCAAAAATACTACTAATCATGATAATTGACAACTTAAAATAGTTTTAAAAATATGTTACGTAAAAGTATAAAAAATACTATAAATTGTGATAATTGACAACTTCAAAATTTTTAAAAATAAATAAAAAAATTCAATTGATTATTGAAATTAATCTATCAACGTCACATAAAATGAGATGAAAGAAATTACATGTATCAATTAGACAATTGGATAAGATAATTAACAATAGTAATATATCTATATATAAAAATTAAACAAAAATATTACTATAAATCACAGGAATTAATAACTTAAAATGTCTAAAAGACATACAAAAAGTTCTTCAACTAACACTTGAATCAGTGTCGCATAATAAGGATGGATGAACAACATATGTTATGTGAAAATGACATAAACGTAATATATATCACAATAATTGAAAATTAAAATATTTTTAAAAAAAAATTGACCCTCAAAATTTTATCAATGCCACATAGATTGGGACATGAGGAGTAACATATGTTATTTAAAAATTATGTAAAAAAATACTATAATTCACAATAGTTAATCATTTAAAATATTTAAAAATGATATTAAAATTTAATTGACTTTTTGAATTCTATCTGTATTACATAAATTGAACATAAAAATAACAGATATTGGGTCCATGCTGACACGAGCACCAATGTCTAGTTTATATATATATATATATATATATATATATATATATATATATATGGGCTAAATCATATAAAAAAAACAAGTATAACTTACAGAAATCCCAGATTGAGGAAAAAAAATTTCAATTTATCCCCATCTTTTTCATAATTACAAAAAATCCATAAAATGTCAAAGATGCGGATACACTTGCCATTTTTACGGATACACTGCTTTTCATAATTATAAAAATCCCATAAAATGTTAAAGATACGGGTACACTGGCCATTTTTACGGATACACTGCGCCATACATGATTTATAAGTCATGATTCATTGTAATCAATATCTAATGCGGTGAATCAGTCATGTGTTAAACTATTTTATTGCAATGAATCATATTGTATGATCCATTGTCTCAATGAATCAATCCACTAATATGATTCATTGGTGTATCATCCTTGTATGATGCACCTAATGAGTCATCAACCTATAACAACTAGAAAAATTGTCCAAGTGAATCACTGTATTCAATCCATATAGTTCCAGTGAATCGACAACATAAATAACTCGGTTTTATATATAAATAAATCACCATACAAAATTATGAACAAATCATAGTTTTGAAATGAATCACCATACAAGATACATACTCTCGATTTTATATATAGATGAATCACCATAAAAAGTTGTGAATAACTCATAGTTTTAAAATGAATCACCATACAAGATACATACTCTCGATTTTATATATAGATGAATCACCATAAAAAGTTGTGAATAACTCATAGTTTTAAAATGAATCACCATACAAGATACATACTATACACATGAATCACTATATTTTCCTAATAAATAACTCATATAGTCTCAATGAATCAGCATCATATATGACTCAATTTTATATCCCATGAATCACCATATCTGAGCTTTCTTCTTTGATTTTTTTTTTTTGAGATTTTTGGATCTGAGTGATTTTGAACTTGAAGAGAGTCGTTTGAGACAAACTTTGAACTTCAAGTTCAAAATGGATCTGGGATTTGAAGCAAAAGAAAAGCAGAAGAAACCCTGAGCCTTCTATTTGGGATTTGAAAGCAAATATTTTAGAAAACAATATGAAATTGGAATGGAGAAGATAAGTTAACCTACCTTTTGATTTTGAAATTTGAAATTGATAAATAGAGGGAGAATGTGCTGCTTGAATTGGAAAGAAGTTAGAGATTTTTTGAATTAGTTTGGCTTGATTCTCGTCGAAGAAACAGGGTTTTGTGGGAAAGGGGACGAGTGTATCAGACGTGTGGAAGAAAAGTAGCGAAAAACGAATTTTAGTAATTTGTAAAAAAAGGTAAGGAATATTTGAAAATATTTAAACATAATACGAAATTTCTGTAATTTTTCCAAAAAACATAACGGGGACTTAATTTCAGATATGCAGGTTGGATTGATTTGTTTTCTAATTAAAAAATAATTATATATAATATCAATTTGATTCGTT
>DF357216.1:70240-82251 GCA_000787875.1 Solanum virginianum | reverse complement strand
CCCATCTTTCTGCAATGCAAAATAGTCGATCTGACTTATTTTTCTGTTATTATCAAATTAAATCAAGAGTGATCGGGATTTTATAACAATTTCTTTTTTGCTATTAGGTTCTGACTATCATTAAATGAATTTTTCAATATAAATACAAGAGTTAAGTCAAAACTGTTGAATTATGTTCAATCCCTGACTTTAAGGTTAACGTCGCCCAAAATAAGATCCTTTACTTTTAATCAAAAATTTAGATTTGAATTTTAAGTAAGAAAATAAATCATAATAAAAGGCCTCCTTTTTAGTGGACTTTATGTGGCATGAATATGATTTAATGGAACACATAAAAGATCGTGTAAACATAAAAGACGGAGAAACAACAACATAGAATGGAGAGTTATCCATAGACCATACAAGAGACAACCTGTCCTAACATGGAATCATAACATAAAAGATAGATTGAGGTATGGCCCCGACAGGACAAAACAATTCAGGATATTTATACTCTTGTAACATTATTACAATCCAAAGGGAATTCAGGGAGCGAATCCAGAGTTCAAAACAACATCACTTCACTCATTATTATTTTACAATATTGACAAATACTACCTTCTTTTACCCCGTTTTCACTTTAAACTTTGCAGGCTCCTTAATAAACAATAATTAATATGACTATTTTATTATAATATCTATATTAATTGATGTACAGTCTTAAATTTTGGGAAGTAGCTTATGTTACGATTCAACCGGGAACTCTTAATTCTGGAAGAAGAAAGCTGTAATGGGACTGTTTTTTTTCTTTAAATGATATGATCCAATGTTATCATGTTTGGACTTGTTATCTACAATTTGAACAGTTTAGTAGTCCGAATGACATGCTCCACCACAGAAGATACTATATATATATATTAATGATGGACTACAAAAATTGTAGTTCATGTACGTTAAAAAGATGCACACATTTGACGACAATATATAGGACGGTGAACACTTAGAAACTAGACAAGTATTTACAATCAGCAACGGTTAGAATAGAAAACCGCAGATATTCCAGTCCTTATATCATGAGAGATGGCAAAGTTTTCCTAAATCCAGAATGTGAATTGAAAACATAATGCATATTTCCTCGCATTTCACTTAAAAACTCTTGAATTCCCAAGCACAAATGTCAAATGTGACAACGCCAAATAGAATCATGATATTTAGAGGAGAGGCTTATCTGGTCTACACCCTAGAGCTTCATATTCTGCTGGAATATTTTGGTTAATAGCATCCGGGAGCTCTCTCTGCATTTCAAATAGGGAAAGCTTGTTGAATTATTTCTCTTTTCTAGGCTTTCAAGTATTGAGTATTAGCTTGATCTTATCTAATCAAAAGTAACAGCAGAAGTAGAGATGATAAGTTGTACAGCAACAAAGAAAAGGAATAGTTAACCATATAGTATATGTTACGATCTCACGAGATCAAAAACACAGTAGTGGATGATAATTTTGACTAATATCGAATAAATGACAAAGTAAAAAGCTATTCAAGATGAACCTTACCATTAGGCTGCCACAAACTTCTCCGGTTGACCTCATGGTGAAACTATTTTAAATGGAGAAACCCTATTACAGCAATTCCAAATACATTAGCATCTTTCAATAACTTGCTAACTAAAATAATATTCAAATGGTATTGGGTGAAAGATTGATTAAGTGATGTATGATAATGTAAAGCCTGTATATTACCACACCAAATAAGCTGAGTGAACAAGCACATGGAAGACAGATGGTGGGAGGAGGATGCAGAAAGCTCAAATAGTCACATAGAGGAAACAAATTTAGTTCATATCAAAGGGCATCATTTGAGATGAGTTTGTCTATTTTATTACAAGTCAAAAAGGGGATGGGGGTGTACAGCTCAAACAGAAGTATATATGGGAAAAGACCGCTAACATACCTCAGGAGGATCAAATTTAGCCCCAAGGTTGCTCAAGCTAGCATGTGCTTCTGCATAATCTTTGAAAAATAAGTTTTGGTCAACAGCATACTTCTCTGCATATTCCTGCAAGCACTTAAAATTGTCAATAGAAACAAATTTAGATTGTACTGATAGATTCATGAAGCCGTATTATACTATTCCACCTTAAATGAAGGATCTTCAAAAAGAACAGCATCTGTTGGCAAAACTAGCAGATCGTTGTCTCGTCTCTCTTTAATATCCTATACCAATAATTTTAGGAGAAGAATGAGAACAAATAAGTCATGTTGTTTCTTCAGACTTCTATACATATTACCATCATCACAAAGCACCTTAAAGTAGGAATTGTCAAATTTCAGCCACTGCACGGTCCATGATTGCCCTCCTGGGGCTCCCGGCCCATCTTTCTGCAATGCAAAATAGAACAGTTCAGGCACCAACTTGTTAATCTGGCGAAATCAGCTTTCACGATTGGTAATTGCACAGAGGAAAAATGTGAATATCTGGTTTCCTTCAGGATCTCTGAAGAAAAAGCACCATGGCATAGAGGAACACAGATAGTCAAAAAGAGAAACATGAGAAAAATATAGATGTCAAATGCAATGCAGCCACATCATTGTAATTGGTGTTGGAATACTACTACGCATTCAGAATTTAAGTTTCACTCTGATTTTCAAAATCAAGTTAACTCGCCTAAATTGTAAAATAAACCAACAAGAACCAAAGAATGAATTGTTTCCGGCAAGAATAAAATATCAATGAATGAGGATGACAGAAAGGAGGTTCTTAAAAGACAAAATTAACATTAAACAATGAGATTCTCGACCTCATGATTAACATTTCTAAGCTCTGCAATTTCTTAATCATAAAACGTACTCCCTCTATCCCATATCAACTTAATTTGTGAGACGAATCACACATATTAACAAAAGTATTTTGGGACATAATTTAAACTATACTTTCCACTATTACCCTTAGTCAAATCATACATGTAGCTTTGCAAGTAGTGTAATTTATCTCCTAGAAAATATAAAACTTCAATAAATAAAAGGGCAAATATGGAAAAAATTTCAAACATTCACCTTGAACCATTCAACTATTTTGAACAATGAAAAAAACCCCAAAAAACAAGTTAATATGGGATAGAGGGAGTATTTTTGAAGAACACACGGGGGTTGAATTAGAGAGCGTAGGCAACACCCAGCAGCAATCAGCCAACATAAATTTCACCAGGAGATCAAAGGAGAGCATAGACAATTCCTGCATTTCCTTTCTTGTTTACAAAATCTAAAAGAAATCCAGTTAAAATATTAAGACATCATCCGTTACAATCTAAGTTTGATTTAATTTTGACGTTGTTGCATCCTTCAATGCTCATTGCTCAAATGTCATGGAACATATACATCAACGAATTGTTGGGCAGCTTTCTATTCACATATTTCTCATGAAAAGTACTTCTACAATTAATTTTATGTACATTTAATCTACTATAGAAAAAATGGTTTTCTCAACATAAGAGCATCAATCCAATAGTTTGACATAGTTCATAAATCTATACCTAAGGTTACTAGAACTGAAAATATCTTACTACACTCAGGCCAGGAAAACATGTATTTTGACAACAACGTTGCATGAACACCTAATTTTTTACCAAACTTGAATTTTACACCTTTATTAGCGTTTAAATATTTTCTAGGGTTAATCTTGATTTTTTAACTTCAATTTCATTGGTTATTATTTGAGAAAATTATAAACCAAAAAAATAGCCCGATTTTCTAAATATAACTTTCTTTTCATTGCAAAAGAAAAAAATAACAAAAAACTGTTTTCCTTTGAATTACAAAAAAAAAGTCCAGCCTCTTTCACATATTTTTCCAGTTTAGAAAAAACTTAGCTACATTTTAATTATTATAGCATACCTTGTGTAATCCCACAAGTGGAATCTAGGAAGGGTAGCATGTACACAGACCTTATTTCTACCTTTGTGGTGAGAGAGGTTATTTCTAGCAGACCATCGGCTAAAAATATAGCATTTTAATTATTAACAAAAGAAAAATCAGAAAATGGGACCAATAAGAGCTTCACTAGGAATATTCTTTCCAGTCCAATTCAAAGCATATTCCACAGATTTGATTCATACTCCAATCTTTTTCTCCAAATTATTTGTTCTTACTCAATACATAGGGGTCTTTCAGGAATGATCCACAAAAAGAGAATACACTTAGACCTAACCTAGACAAAAGGCTTTTTCTTTTGGGTACCCAATGAAGGCATTAATCTTAATTATTCAGATCTCATTTATTAAGAGCACGTTTGTATTATCTTATAAGCATTTTAAAGTGCTTAAACTAATTTATTGTTAATAAGAAGTTTGTGTAAGAAGTGCTAATAAGTTGTTCTTTAGTTAGAATGACTAAAATGTCCTTAAACTTTTTGCAAGAAATTATACATAAATTCAAATATTTTTTGTGCAAAAAGGAGGAATGACATATATGGAGTGAAGATAAAGTTTTGTTCTGGTAAAAATATTTTTTTAAAAGATCAAAGATAAAATAGCAAAATACTTGGTCAAACCAAAACTGCTTATATAAGATGAAAAGTCAGAAGTTGGGGATAACCAACTTATAACTTTTGGCTTATAAGCACTTTGTTGTTAATCAAACGTGTGGCATGTATTAGATAAAAAGTATTTACAAGTCAGTTTGACCAACTTATAAGCTAAAAGGGTGTTTGGCTTAACTTATCAGCTAATCTAAGCAGGGTTTAAGTCCGTTAGTTTTTAGGTTTGAATTTTAATGGTTAACCTTCTGAAAAAGAATAAATTTTAACCATGAATTGTATTTTTTTTAATTGTTTTACAACTATTTAATGTGTTTTAATAGTCTGAATGACTATGATTTGTAATGAAGTCTTAATATCATTGAGATGTCTATTCAAAAGTTTCTACAAAGATGGCAGCTATGTTGCTCGAACAGTCAGATTCTCCAAAGTATTGCCGCACCTGTGTTGGATCTTTCGAAAATGCCCTACTTTTGGAGAATCCAACATGCATCTATTGACATTTTCAAAGAATCTGAGCAACATAGGATGACAGTTCACCAATTCACCTTTACAACAATTGTCCATCATTATCAACTACCACTAACCAACCATCATTTACTTTCATCACCACCATTAGCAATTAGTATCATCAACCATAACTATCAGCAACCTCCACCAACTTCAACCATGAACCACTACTATCCACCAGTCATCACTAGCTACTGCACCATTAGGCAATATTATCCCAATTGGCACCCACAACTACCTCTAGTATCACCGCCACCAACCATCATATAAATTTCTTTAAAAATATTTTGTATACTATCAAAAACCTACTAAAAATAAAAGAAAAGTTGAAAAGTCAAGATTAACCCTAGAACATTCCAAATGATAAAAAGGGTGCAAATTTTAGGTTCAGTGTAAAAATAGGTGTTAACAAGTTGAAACTTGACATTGGGCTTAAGATGAAGCGTGCACAGAAAATAAAGCATTTATAATCACCTCATATGCACACATATCAACACAAAAAAGAATTCTGACTTCGAAAAGTGACTTTCTCTGTAGGTGCTTCTCCTTCAATCAAGTCTTTATTGACAAATATTTTTGAAATAGTATGTTACCTTTCTCAAAAAATAACAAATAAAAATAAAAATAGATTTCCTTTTGAAAAGAATGCCTCAAGCCTCAACTAGTTGATATCTAATACAAACATCAGGTTAAAGGACTGATACCGTATATTTTGTTTCTGGCTTGCCCCAACCACTACGTTCAGGTCTTGATCTCCCCAAAGTGTGAGCTCCAGAAAGTGCAACAATTTCCTGAAAACAAGAATCTGACTAACATACTGCAAAAGGAACATTAAATCACCAAGCAGATGAATTTTAAACATATATTACCTTATCATTTAATCCCATCCTGTAGAAGACATCACGCAAATGAGCAGCAGGGGAAGGGGGACCAGCATCTAGTGTCATCAAAACCGAGTTAGTTGCAAATACAAAATAAAAGGGACGCTGCTCCTTCTTAAAACTGTTAATACTAAAAGCACAAGGGCATGGCTCTGAAATATCAAGGGTGAAGACAAGCAAAGTCATAGTAATGGGTTATCTAATCATACAACAAACTGCAACTGCGGTTAAGCGTCTCCTCCAACATGAGAGTTGAATACTCAGATTAAAGCATTACAAATGACATGAAAAAGCATCTAGGATCAGAAGGAATAAAACACGCTAGAAAAGAAAAATTAAGTCCTAAGCTAATGACACCAAAATCATCTTAACCCAGTACATTACCCAACAACACAGGCTTGTACAACAACTACATAGAGGTCAGTAAATGAATTTTTACTAAACAATTTACTCTATGTGGAACCATTTCATCCAACATTCACTGAGTTGGGTTAACAATAGAGGTTGTCTATGTTTTCTACTAACATACAAATCTCTTGACAAATTAAAAAGGCTCCGACCAACTCTAGGCCTAATGTAAGAATAGCATCATGACTAAACCTTAGTCCCAACTAGTCAGCGTTGCTTATATGAATCTTTTGCTTCCATTTCTCTTAGGTTTTGCTAAATTTGCATGAATTCCAAGATATTGACAGTCTTCTGTAACAAGTCTCTTTCATGTTATGGCAGGTCGATTTTGTCCATTTTTTATATCTTTGATTATCACGGTTCACACCAATAAACTGGTGCATTTGAAGGTCTACATAGCACATGATCAAACTATCTTAAATAACCTTCTCTCATTTTGTTTGGTATGTTACTTGATTGTGATCCTGTGTGATTTTGTCTAATTTGGTCCGAAACACATTTATCTGAGAATTTATATTCAACAACACGCACTTTGTGGATATATGTTGGACTTAGAGGCCCAGCTTTCTCTTCAATATAACATTGTTAGTCTTCTAACTGTGCTTATCCCTCTGTCCCATTTTATATGGTATAGTTTCTTTTCTATTTTGACCTAAAAAGAATAATGCACTTCTATATTTTAAAAAAGATTAACTTTAAATTCTCATTTTATCTTGATGACATGATTATAGTCATAAATATCTTCGGCATCTTTTAGACCACCAAAAAAGGACCACAAATTTCAAAAGTATTTCTTTCATTCCTAAACCTTGTGCCCACTCAAATACCACCACATAAATTAGAATAGAGGGAGGATACAACTTTTCTTTCACTTTGGTAGGTACCTTCCGATTTTATCACACTCCTATATCACTCCACCATTTCAACCATCTAATTCCATTTGTATATATTATATCTTTATCTATCATAGCATTCTACTGAACATACATTGTAGATATCTAAATTGTCAGCATTTAGACACCAGTGTACCTTCTAATCTCACCTCAACTTCACTCACTATTATGTTGGCCAAATGTATAGTGCATACATCCTATCTTCTACATATTCTAAAAGTGTTACTCTCTTAAGTGCTTCTCCATAGTGCAACGCTTTAGTTGACACCCTCATTATTTAAGTCAATTAACACAATATCATCCACAACTATCATATACAAAGGAATCTCATGTTGTATGCCATCCATAATTAGGGTAAACAAGTATGATATCAATTGGATAAAGAACAACATACCCAGTGAAATCCCACAAGTGGGGTCTGGGGAGGGTAGAATGTACGCAGACCTTACCACTACCTCATATCAATTGGATCACTAGTATAAATCTATTATTCTGAGAAATTCCTCTATAAGCCCCACCCCCCAACACACACACAACAAATATACCCTCACACTTGTAACTGCTCCTTCGTAGTTATCCTTTATTGTATTTATATATTTGATTTGAATTCTTTTCTTCTCCAATACAGACAGGCTTTTGTCAAGTAAATATTAAAGATTCAATGAACAAAGACTAATATGTCAAAGATATTTATATAACAAAGGTTACGAATATCAAGATAGCTATTTATCACGGTAGCAAACTTTATCACAGTCGCAAACTGAATTCTATAAATCCTCAGTTCTTACTTTAGTATGCAAAAACCAATCTGAAAAGAATTGAACACTCACAAAAGTTCCTGAAGTGTGACGTGGAACAATTGCAATTGTGTATTATGATGATTGAATATATAGTAATTTAAGTTATTCTCTACCACTGTGACACAACCTAGGTGATAAAACCCTCTTCATTCCCTATATAAAAAAACACATGTCATCTCTTTTGTATCTCTAGGTACCTGATGAAGCTTAGAAGTACAAATAGAAATAGAGTGTATCTTTTTTTATAACGAGAAATCTCCGAGTAGCAGTGCAGCAAGGTTCAAAACTCGACGGATAATGAGCACTCCCTCTCTCTTCTACACTTAAATAACAAGCTTTTGTCTACAATAAGGTTCAAAGCTGTGAAATGCATTTAACCTACTATCAGGCACTGCACCCTTGGCTATTTTCCTTATTTATCCAAAAAGAAAAATGACGGTCTAGTTCCAAAGTTCAACTATGCATTCATTTTTAGGAATTAAGATGAAAATTCAAATTGGTGCAAAATAACAAATCTCACCAGGAAGCCTTCCTTCTTCTGGGCATTGCTCAGGTCCAGACACATCCATCCTCCCATATTTCATGGGAATTTTAGGTCCCCCAGCCTCCTGTTGTTTTGAAATAAACCAATTAATGGGTAAGCTAATTTTATTGTCGATACTAAATAAGAAAAGAAACTATTTACCTCAATGGCGGTTGCACTGGCCAGCTGGAATAAATCTGCATAAGTCACACCAGAATACTTGTCCTTGATATGCTGGAGAAGTTTCAGTGCGTTTATAAGTCCTGGGTTGCTAGCTTGTCAGACTAACAAAGAAAAGAAAGTCAGCAGAATTTGTAACGATGGAGTGAGGACGTACCAGCATTAGCTCCATGGTTCAATTCAACTTCAAATCTTAAGCTTCCATTAGCTCCACCTCTTTGTGGCCACTCCTCAATATTCTTATTGTAAGTACCAGCATCGTGCCAGCCCAAACGAACCTGGAACCATTTAGAAGTGTTAAACTGTGTTCTAGATTTCTCCCCAGTGGCATTGTAAGCATAGTTAAACAAACTTGAAATGAACTTCTTTATTTAGCCAAACGCATCACAATGAACTAACGTCATAATAGGGCATCATTCTTTGGAGTGAGTCATACACAGAGAGATCAACAGATATAGAGGGACCCTCAGCTGCTCAAAAGAACAGAGACAGAAACATAGAGAGTCGGAGAGAAATGACCATGTGTTAGAACATGAAACAGAAGTTACAGAGAGACCACAAATATATTACTGAATGAGTACAACAACAAAACCTACAAGTCCTGCCAAAATCTATAGTTTACGGACCAAACAACTCGTGTTATCATTGTGCTGGCATAAAGAAAGGAAATTCAGGATACAATTATCTGTATGCAAACCAAACAACTGAAAGGTGATCTGTAAAGCATTTCTTGTCATGTCTTTCCCTAGTACAATCTCAAACAACTGACAGGAAGTATACAATGCCAAAGCTTCATTTGGTTGAAGCACTCATCCAAGCTTTGTTGTATCTACAAGGATATTTAATTTCATATTTGATGGAGATATTTAGAATTTAGGTAGGTCCTAACCAGCTGCAACGTAGCTGGCGCAAATTTGTTCACTCTCTTATTCGTTCCACCCTGTCATCTTTAGTAGTGACGGAGATAACATCAAGGAAATAAAATTAAAGATAAGTAACATAGATTTGAGCAGAAGACATATCACTATAGCTCAATCAATGCCTAAAGTTGGCTGATGCCCCATCGAGCTTTTATTTTCTGATTCGGAGTCTGTGTCTTATGTTTTGTGTCAATAACAGCTCTTAAAATTTTTATTCTACTCTACACACTGCGATCAAAACAAACCGATGTCCATGAAAAATGGCAGTTTCATTAGTTCACACTTCAAAGGTGATATATTCAAGTCAGGTTCATTCATACTGAACAGTTCTGGTCAACTACCAAAATAGATCAGAACTTTACCAAAATAGGATGACAAAACTTCGTCTTCAGTAGCTCCTTGATGTCCTCTCTTGCACTTCTCAACTGATCGGGATCAGAGGCAGCGGATTTAGCCGATGCTACAGTACTGAAACTTCCACTTGATACTCGAACCAAGGATTGCTTCTACAAAAACAATAATCGGGATTAAAACATCAAATAAAATACTAAAATACAATTCAAAAGTGAAGGAAGCACTGAACAACCTGGTAGCGAACCACATGGGATAAAATAGGAGATGATTTGGGGCACTTTAGAGGAGACACAGAAGAGGACGAAAAATAAAGTCTGGTAGTAGCTCTGTAGCCTGTAATTCTGGCGGACAGGCGTAGACGAGAGGCGGCGCTGGTGAGAGAAGCCATTGAAGAAGCAGCGAGAAAAAGATGAAAGAGCCAATGGTTGCGTTTGCGTTTTCTTTTTTTTTCCTTTTAATTTGGTAGTGGGGAGCGTGGCAACAGTGTGGCTTCTATGGACCGGACCATACATCGAGCCAACCCGAGAATGTTGAAATGACACTCCCGCCCATGCAAAATTTAAAAGATAGAAATACTTGCGTATGATTTATTTTGGGAAAAGTAACTTTATACCTGTTTAAAAGCAAATTATATATATTAATATATCTTTTTATATTTTATATTCTATATTATTAAAATTTACTCTCTAATATTAAAATTTGCATGTTGACCTCAGCACTCATCTTGTATGATATATCAGTAGGGTATCACAGATGATTAATCTCAGTTCTATATGATACCGATATGGTATCAATATACTGATAGAGTATCACAAAGAATATATTTTTTACTAGTTTAGAATTTCATAAATAAGTTTGTAACTTTAATAATTTTCTCGTAACTATTTTAATTATTAAAAAAATAGCTCAAAATTATATGATGCTGATAGGATATCAGTATACCTCGACGGAGTATCAAAAGAATATATTTTCTATCAATTTAGAGGTTAATAAATAATCTCCTAATCTTATACGAGACCAATATTATATAAATATACTGACAGAGTATGATAACGAATATATTTTCTAATAATTTAGAGTTTAATGATTTTTTTATTTATTTCATATTTATTTCTTAATAAAAACACACATAATCCTATACGATACTAATTGGGTATCAATATACCGCCAGAGTATCACACGGGATTGGGCTCATCCTATATAATACTGGTATGACATATATATACCGTCAGAGTATATTTTATAGTATTTATGTTGACATCAGTAAGGATATGTACGATTAAAGATATGTACGATGGAACCAAGACTCGAGTAAGAACGGTGGGAGGTGACTCAGACTATTTTTCTGTTGAGATGGGACTCCATCAGGGATCTGTGTTGAGCCCTTTCTTGTTTGCTTTAGTTATGGATGAGCTGACGGGATCTATTCAGAAGGAAGTGCCGTGGTGTATGCTATTTGCAGATGACATAGTACTGATTGATGAGACCCAAACTAAAGTTAACGACAATGCAGATAACATAGTACTAATTAATGAGACTCGAACTAAAGTTAACGACAAGTTGGAGGCCTGGAGAAACGCCTTGGAATCTAAAGGATTCAAGTTGAGCAGGTCCAAAACAGAATACTTGGAGTGCAAATTCAGTGTGGACAGTGATGAAGCAAACTGTGATGTGAGGCTTGGTACTCAACCTATACCCACAAGGGATAGCTTTAGTATCTGGGGTCTATCATCCAGAACAGGGGTGATATCGACGATGATGTCACACGCCGTATTGGGGCGGTATGGACCAAATGGAGACTGGCTTCTGGAGTACTATGTGATAAGAAGATACCTCCCAAACTCAAAGGTAAGTTTTACGGAATGGTGGTTAGACCAGCTTTGCTGTATGGGGCAGAGTGTTGGCCTATCAAAAATGTCCATGTCCAGAAGATACACGTTGCGGAGATGAGGATGTTGAGATGGATGTGTGGGCATAGCAGGATCGACAAAGTTAGGAATGAGTCCATTCGTGAGAAGTTAGAGGTGGCTGCG
>DF357216.1:54502-70092 GCA_000787875.1 Solanum virginianum | reverse complement strand
CGTTCTACGCATGGGTTTTGAGATGAGGGTTCCTCGGAAACAGCCTCTCTACTTTGGTAGTGGTAAGGTCTGCGTACATCCTACCCTCCCCATACCTCACTTGTGGGATTTCACTGGGTATGTTGTTGTTGTTGTTGTTTATGTTGACATCAGCATGGTGTCAGGAGCAAAATAAAAGGGGATAAGTGGGTTAAAAAGGTAAATAATTTGGATCATGGGTCTATTAAGTGTAAATAGTTTGGATTAGATCTATTAAGGGTAAATAATTTCAAATTTGGTCTATTTTGTATACTTTTCCCATTTATTTTTATTTACTTCTTTTGGGACTAGTGTCGAAAGTCCGTGCTAGCACGGGCCCAATATAAATTATTTTTTAGTTTCGATTTATGTGACATGGATAAATATTTTATTTTTATTTTAAAATTTATTGTAAAATTATAATAAAAGTAGCTAAAGAAATATTATGAAATAATTGAAGCAGACACATCAATACATAAATGTCTTGAAAAAATTAAATTAAAAAGTTCACAAATTATTTTTTGTTGTCTCACTGGAAGCTGTTGAAGCAAGTAGCCAATATAAATTATTTTTTAGTCTCGATTTATGTGAGATCGATAAAAAATTTTTAATCTATATTTTAAAAATTATCGTAAAATTATAATTGGAGCAGTTAAAGAAATATTATGAAATAATTGAAGCAGACATGTCAATACGCACGCAACTGCTTTGGAAAAATTAAATTAAAAAGCCAATAAAATATTTCTTATTGACCCCATATAGTAAAGACGAAGAAGCAACTGAAGCAGACAGAACAACCGAAAGTTGCTCAAGCAGATAGCTACGATCAGAAGCAGCTCTCCTTATCCCTTATTAATAAGTAGTTATGATTTATTTGATACAATCTTTTTAATATTAGTCATGAAATTACCAAAAAGAAAAGCTAATATTGTTAAATATAATACAAATAAATAAATAAACTTGACTAATTTATTATAGGAAAAAGTATGCAATATAGACCCAATGTGAAATTATTTATTATTGATGGATCTAAATCAAATTATTTATCATTAATGGACCCATGATCTAAATTATTTATCTTTTTATTCTACTCTCCTATTTTTATTTTGCCTTGACATCAGCAAAAATAAGATGAAATAATATTCTATGATACTATGGTGGTATTATATCATACTGGTATCATATAGAATGAGATCAATCTTTTGTGATACTCTAGCGGCATTTTGATACTCAATTGGTATCATATTGGATTTTTTTTTAAAGAAATAAATCAAAAAAATTTATTAACTTCGAATTAGTAGAAAATATATTCATTGTGATACTCTGTCGGTATATTTATATTATATCGGTATCGTATAAGATTAAAAAATTATTAAAGTTACAAAATTATTTATTAAACTCTAAATCAGTAGAAATATATTATTTTGATACCCTATCGGTATCATATAATTTTGAGCTCTTTTTTAATAAATAAAATAATTAAGAGAAAATTATTAAAGTTTCAAATTTATTTATTAAATTCTAAATTAGTAGAAAATATATTCTTTGTGATACGCTATTAGTATATTGATATCATATTGGTATCATAAAAGACTAAGCTTAATCCTCTATGATACCCTAACGATATATGTATACCCTATTGGTATATCAGACAAGATGAGCGCTGACGTTAACATGACGTCAGTGTGCGAATTTTAGTAGAAGAGGGTGAGTTTTAATAGTAGAATGACATAAAATATAAAGAGGTGTATAAATATAAATAGTTACCTTTTCAACCATTCTAAGTTTTCTTGTTAAATTAATAAAATATAAACAGTTACATTTTATATAATATGTATATGTATAGAACTTTATTATGGCTATGTTTATCTAATTATTAATAAAATATCAATTTAATAAATTTTTCTTGTTAAATTAAATAGTACATGGACGTCACGAGGTTCAAAATCCATAGATAATAGATTCACCCCTTTACCCTTTCCACTTAATTTGTAGGACAAGCTACACATTTTGTTGGTAGCCTAAACTAATTATATTCGCTAGTCTAATATATGTGCACACATAAACACTCATTATTTTCTGTCAGAAATGTATATTTTTTTGTATGTCATATACTGATATACAAAAAATATGCATTTGCAAACTATTATTTTGATGAACGATTATTTATGTTAATTTTTTAAATTTATATAAAGAAAAGTATGATATTGTAACGTACGTCTAATCCACACATCATGTATTGTGCTTTTACCATTAAATCATATAAATCAATTTCATTTTATTACCAACCTATCAACACCATAAGATAAAATTAAATGAATTTACCTCACAACTCATTTACATTTTATATCTAGTCATCTTTATATTTTTAAAGAATGATTTGTTGCAAGGAATGCCTTTAGGTTTAAATTGTATTATAATCGTGTGCTATATTATACTTTTATTTATTTACTTATTTATGTATTTACTTTGAGCCTTACTGTTTCACTTGTTGATCATATCTAGGCCGTCTTGCGGATGGGTTTTGAGACGAGGGTTCCCAAGAAACAGCCTCTCTATTTAGATAGTGGTAAGGCTGCGTATATCCACCCTCCCTAGACCCTACTTGTAGAATTTTACTGGGTATGTTGTTGTTGATTTGTTGCGAGGAACATCTTGTTCATGCAGAGGCCAAAACAAGTTCTCATTCAAAAAAGTGTGTAGTAGTGGGGACGGCTTGAGGAGGAAGCGCCACACCCCAAAATTAAAAGCCCCAAGATATTTTATTTATATACTGTACTATTTATGATACCATCTCTTCTGGCATTTTTAGGATCACGGCTCATCCAAAACCCTTTCAACGAACTATTTATATAATAAAAATAATTTTATATATATATATATATATATATATAATAGATGTAGAATCCTTTTTACTTAGTTCGTGTGTCTATTTTTCAAAATTTTGAACTCCTAAATGAAAATTCTAACTCCATCACGAGTTCTAGCTATGCCATACAGTTCTTTTATTTGGTAGGGACTATCAATGAAGACCGCGAAGGCTATGAACTTAGAAATGGAGACTATTAAGTTAAAAACCAAACTTTGTAGTACTGAATTTGTTGATCTACAATTGCAGTACAACATTGAAACAAGGCAGCTAGCATGTCATCATTGGAAACCAAAGGTTTTAACAATACTCATCAGCAAAAGCGCAAAGCGTCTTCTAGCTCTTGCTCATCATCACAGTTATATCCCAGTAAATAAGCTCGAGCTGAAACAGGAAAAGAAGAAAAATATTAGGAGAGGAGCTATCAAAAAGCTTGAAGACAAAAATGATAAGAAGGTATATACCAAAACGACCCGATCCCATATCTGTAGTTCCAGCTTGTTGCTGCTCCTGTTATAAACTTACAATTAGCTAAATCTCTGCTACAATATACTCTGTAACCAAACTCTGGTGTAAGATGAAGATTACGGCATGAGTGGTGTTATCAAGAATCAAAACCAGGCATGATCAAGCTTCACATAGCCTAAAACATCAAAAAGGTAGCACGAGAGCAATTACAACACAAAACAAATAAGAGGTCCCTAACACATGTTCTGGAATTATTCTCCAACAGGAGTCAGACAGGGATTACCAACGAAGAAAAATGTCAGTTACTTTTTCGATCAAATGTAGATTGCGCTCACCAGTTTGTGAAGTAGGTCAGGCTGCTCTTCAAAGAGATCAGGCAAGTGTTTCCTCATAGCAGCCTCCAACTTCAAGAGAACCCCGTTGGGCACAACGATCTACTATTTATTCTCAGTTGTTTGATTTACTAACAAAATCTCAATTGGATTCTCATCTTCTACAATGTTACCTCTGAGAGTTTCCGAGCTTCTACAGGCCTGCAAAAATTTACCTCCAATGATGTCTCCAAGCAACTCGGATCATTCATCCAGCAGCTTCGGCAATGCAGTTGGAATAACACGCACTCAAACAACACATCTTCCGTTTAGAGTTTCTTTCTCCAAATAATCAGAGTTGCAGCTTCAAATTTTCTAAGAGATTAGCAGTGTCTCCTTCAATGGTCTCTTTGGAAGATACAAGGAGCGCAGAGACTTCCAAGTTTGCCTTTGCAAATCGTTCCTTTAAATCTTTAATGCATCTCTCCAAGTGCATTCATCTGCTGCAGAAAGAACATGTTCGGCCCTAGCCGAAACAGAAACCTCAACATAAGGGCCTGCTCTGTTTAGAAGCCTCAAACCTTTGATAAGTACACCCATATTAGCAGGTTCAATTGCAACTTTAAGCATGAGCGGAACTTGGAAAATCATAGTTGAGAAAGGCCAACAATTTAACGTAGATGAAAGTGTTCGCACTCTTCAATATATGCTGGAAAAGCTATGACGTTGCTAGCCTTTGTTGATACCACAGGTTTCAACCCTTGACCCATCATTAAATACAAAGGCTGCAACTCTCATACCCAGTGGGATTCCACAGGTGGGATCTGGATGGAGTAAAATGTACATAAATCTTATCATTATCTCATAGAGATAGAGAGGTTGTTTTCATAATGATTTTAATATTAAAAGAGTGAAGTCTTTTGTAGTATCATTTGGAGTAGATTGTTTCTTAAAAAAGAGTTAATTAAGTCATTTTCACTTCAAAATAAGCTTGATTTGTTCAAAAATCTAAATGTAAGAAATTATTTTGCCATTATTTACCGAGATCAGAATGAGATTATTAAATTATGTGAGTTTATAAGAATATATCTTAATATTATTTCTTATAAAACACTATAGGGTGACAAAATATCTCCAATAGTAGGAAGCTAGCAAATAAAGCGAATGATGTAGGCTAATCTATCATATCACAAATATTAGTAGTTGATTTCACAATTCAAACTCATGATTTGTAGGTCATATGAAGACAATTTTACAGTTATATATATACAGCTAGAGCCACAGAGAAACAAGATGGTTCGTCGAACCCCCTTCGATTTGTTTGTTTATCTACAATAGGCATATACTTAGTGTTGGAACTAAAATTTTCAACAAGAATATTCAAAATACAAAGAAATAAACACTTGAAAAGCTGAAATTGGTTCAAAATCTTCTCTATATACATAAAAGAAAAAATTAATTAACCATGTATAAATAGTGAATCATTTCATCGAATACGATCCTTCCTCGTTTCGCGCAACCATATACTTTTACATTAAAAAAAATAATCTGATAGTCGCAATTTTTATACTTGTAATATTCAAAGACGTTTGGAAAAATAAAAGTTGTAAGAATTTGCTTGATTTGCTACTCTTTGAGAAATAGCCAAAGATCCAATTAACTTTGGAAATGTTAAACAAGTAGCCCTTTTTAGGGGGTTCAGAATTCACCAACTCCTTTGCTTTTGACTACTTGAGAATAGGTCCAAAAATATGACATTTTTTCTTTAAATGAGATATCGATGGTGTTTGAAATACTTGCATTTTCTATAACTTTCGACGTGCCTATAACGATGACAAATATGATGAACTTAGTGAGTTATGTTCAATAAAGTTATTTAGTATGATGAAAATGCTTGCAAGGAAGTTAATACTTATATCTATGTATACGTTATTTGTCCTCAGTTTTAATTTATATCTTTTTTAATACAATACATTTTTGAGAAAACTATGTTTGTACCCCTTTAAAATAAATTATTTATATTCATATATCCCATTACATTTATACCCCCATATTATTAAAATTTTGCCCCCCTAATATTAAAATTCGTGTGCTGACATCAGCATGATGTCAACACCTACTTGTATGATATACCAATAGGGTATATATATACCAACAGAGTATCATAGATGATTAAGCTCAATTCTATGTGATACCGATATGGTATAAATATACCGACAGAGTATATACCAAATATATTTTATACTAATTTAGAGTTTACTAATTTTCTTATTTGTTTCTTATTTATTTCTTAAAAAAAATCATGTATAATAACTAAGTATCAATATACCGCCAGAGTATCATAAAGGACTGAGCTCATTCTATATGATACCGCTATAGTATATATATACCATCAGAGTATATTTCATAGTATTTATGCTGACGTCAGCATGGCGTCAACGTGCGAAATAAAAAGGGATAAGTGGGTAGAAAAATAAAAAGTTTGGGTAATAAGTCAATTAAAGATAAATAGTTTAGATTTGGTCTATTAAGAATAAATAATTTTAAATTAAATCTATGTTATGTATTCTTTCCTAAATTTTTATCCTTTGAAAGGCCAACTTGAATTTAATTTGCATGATAGAGATATCTTTGGACTTTGTTGCTTTCTTTTCTTCATAATTTGGTCTTTAGTTATGTCGTTATGTATTACTATTCTTTTGTGTTGAAAGCATTGCAAAGCTATTATTGATATGTCCGATCAGTCTCTAGAAGGGTTTGTCTTTATAAAATTAAGTAATAATTAAAGGTACATTAGACAAAAAAAATTCATTATAAATGAATAACATGAGCAAAAATTAAAAATCGCCCTAAAATAAACTTATTTGAACTGCTGATTTGTGATTAGGCTAACTTGGATATGACCCAAATCAACCATGGGATAATTTTAAATATATATATAAAAAAAACTAATTAATTTATAATAAATGTAGCTCATATTTTGTTTACATAAAAATAGCTTTAAATCAGCAAAAATATATATGACTATATAATATAACTTGTTAAAAGTTATAAAAAATATATATTGGCTATACAATATATATTACTTATACATGAATTATACACTATCCAAACATGGACTCCAACAAACAAAATCATTTCTAGCCCCAAACTTCTTTCATCATCAAACTAAGTTAAATTTAGTTATTTCAAACATAAAATTGTATCTTATCTTTACAAAAATGAACTATTGGTTATGACCCATTTTCAATCAAATAACACAAAAACAAGATTTGAAAATTTTGTGTACTTTGAGGTAGTCTCCCCCCCTAAAGCACAAGGGTTTGATTGAAGCTAAACGTCTGATGAGATTACTTATTTAAGTATTTTTAAGTTAAAATAATTTTTTTTTTAAAAATATTTATAAACACTTAATTTTAAAATTAAATGAAGAAAATAAGTCAAAACCTAAAAGTTAATCCAAATAGTCTCTAAGCAATCACACTCTTGCTATTAAGAGTATCATTACATACCAACTCAAGGGTATTTTGGTCTTGAAATTATATTGTCCATTACGTACAATTCTGTTTGTGATGAGAGTCTTTCGAAATTAGTTTTTCTATCTCTATGAGATAATGATAAAGTCTACGTATATTTTACCCTCCACAGATTCCACTTGTGAGATTCCTTTAATGCTTTGTTCTTCAAAGTTTTCTTTTTAACTTTTTTTTGCTTTATCTAATTGATAAATGATAGTATCTGTTTATGGTTTAGAATAATAAGAGATATGATTTGTAATTTACAAAAATAATTATTTGATTTGATTTGATTGGTTTGGTGGATATATTAGTTGGATAGTCATAAAGGCATTATTGACTTTTTAATTAGTTTAGACATGCAATGTTACAAAGTGCCAACCTTCATTTAATTTTCTTAATATTCAAACAAAAGATTTTAATATTGAAAATGCATCCGATGTTATTATTCCTAGGGTCTTACATCGTTCTTGTCAAATTTATTTATTTCTCAACTCTTTGCTTTCCAACTCATTCTAAGAATTATTTATAATAAGATAATAAAAAGCAAAAAAAAAATATTTAGAAAATTTGATTCCTTTATTGGATTGCTTTAACGTGCGGTTCTGGAAAGAGGGAGAAGTTTGTTACACCTAATACACTGCTGGGTCTCAACAAATTAACCTAACATTAGAGGAAAATATTTCAAAATTTACCTGTCTACGCATTTTGTGATTGATAAACTATTCCGTTGCAATTTATACGATATAGTAATATACTTAATGATTAAATCAATTTTAATATTAACATATATGTATTTACATTATATAACTACAGTTTGAAAAAAATTATAATTTATAACTATAGTTATGGTTTGTTGCTATTTTTTCTTTCCTCTCTCTCGCGCCTCGCCTCTCCTCTCTCTCTTTACAATTTCTTGCCAGATATATAATTATATATGTATACCAACGATATATTACAATTTTGTTGACAGATATACATAGTCAATTGGATAGATGCATATACAATTCGCCTCTTTCTGCTCTTTGCTTTCTCTCGCTCGCCTCTCTGCTTCCTCTCTCGATCTCGCTTGCCTCTCTCCTTCCTCTCTTGATCTCGCTTGCCAGATGTATAAATATGTATAGTAATTATACATAAACAAATAGATATACACATATAATTCGCCTCTTTCCTTCTTCTCTCAATCTCGCTCTCCTCTTTCTTATCCTCTTGGTCACACAGAGGAGGTTATGTCGTGTAATTATGTAAAATATAGTTATTTGAATATATTAAGTTTCAAACTTAAACTACTTATAAAAATTTTCCTATTATAAATTATTTTATTAAAATTAAAAAATAATTTTAAAACTTCAATTATATTTAACATTAAATAAAAATATCATTTTTCTTAGCATAAATTAAAAAGAAAAATATGACATGAATCAAACGAAATGTCTGAGGAAAATAATAATAAGTCAAATCATCAAGGTGATAAGGAAAGGTGATAAGGTGGGACCCACTGTCCATTTTGTTTTTGTTTTTTCCGTTAACTAAAGTAGTCTTTTTTAACTCTTATTTTTTTTTATTTCTTGCCATTCTACTCCTTTCAAATAATTAGTCTTATCGTGGGTTTTGCCTAGGATCAAAGTGAGAAAAATTAAAATTTAATTATAAATTTATAAAAAAGTAAATAATTTATTATAAAAATAATTTTGATAATTATTTATTTATAAAGATTCTATATAGAGATTCTGTTAATAATTAGAACGAGAGTATTTTTTTGATTCAAATAAGGAAGATTTATCAGTCTTTTCATGGCTAGAAGTCTTTATTTTATCACTTCTTTTCATATATTTTAAAATTTAATAGTAAATATAATTATATAGTAATTTAAAGAAAAATGGTCAAAAGACAATTTTATCTAAAACATGATTTTTTGATGAAGGGCAAAACGTTCCACCAACATTGCTAAAGTCTTCATGCTTTTAATATAGTACTAGTTCAGTGTACGTACAAAACACGTATGTTATAGTGTTAATTTAAAAATAATATATAAATAGTACTTGTTATTAAAATAAATACAATATTATATAGGTAAAAAGCATAAATCCCTCCTGAACTTATCCCGAAAAATCAGTTACACACTTAAACTATCATGACGATCTATTACACACAAGTGTAACACTACTCTCACAGCATGTGGTGTGTTATACTTGCTGCCATGTTAGCGTCACATCAGCACCACATTATGAGATATAATTTTTTATATCATTTTTGTTTTATTTTTTTAATAATTAGTTTTTATTTTATTAACTCTATTTTATATTAATTAATTTCTAATTAATTATTAAAACGGTATAATAATTGCATCTTCTTCGCTAAAATTGCAAACAAGAAGCTTTCAGCAATGACACTCAAGGAGTGCTCGAAATCCGGATATGATTTGTGGAGTGAAAGAATTTTTTCATTCCAAAATATACCACAAGAAGTTGCTTCAATTTCGTCCATTGATTGTCCATGGAAGCAAAGCTTGAGTACCCTTGTTTCTTTCAGTAATGGCACTCAAGGAATGCTCGAAATCCAGAGCGAATTTGTGGAGCGAAAGAATTGTTTTGTTTCAAAATGTACCATAAGAATGTTACTTCAGTTTTTTTCATTGATTGGCTATGAAAACAAAGATTCATTACTCTTATTTCTTTCAGCAATGGCGCCCAAGAAATACTCGAAATCCAGAGCTGATTTATGGAGTGAAAGAACTTTTTTCGTTCCAAAATGTACCACATTAATTTTTTTCGTTCCAAAGTTTCTTCCATTGTTCTGGGTTGCTTCGATTTTTTTATTTCTCTTTATTTGTGATATAACTTGTTTCTAGGTTGATCTAAGGGTAAAACTAATTCTAAAATACAGTGGAAGATGAACTAAAATAATTCCAAAAAACTGAAGATGTAAAGGACAATAAAATTGTTCTGGTGCTGGTGGGTGTTTATCGTGGGATGAAGAAGATGAGATGTGGGGGAAGGGGTGTAAAGAGTATTTTAATTTATTTTTTTTTAACTTTAAAAATTCTTCTGACGCACAGATTCACTTTTAAATAGTATAGGAAGTTTAAGTGTGTAACTGATTTTTTAGAATAAGTTTGGGAAAAATTTATGTCTTTTCTCTATTATATAAATAAAAATAAATAAATAGCATTAATTTGATGCACTAGTTTAATCTATTATGTACATCCAAAGATGAGAAAATCAATTCAATTACTTATAATATAGATATGTTTAAATATAAAAAGAATTGTTTAATGTATCAAACGTAATTTTAATTACTCTTTTTCTTTTTTAAATTTGTTATATTACACACTTTTATTAACAAAATATTTGATAATCTAAATTTTAATTAATTTCAAAATCTTAGAATATTAAAATATTTTTTGTTTTCGCAATCTAAACAATTATTTATATAGAATAGTCCTAAATCAATGAAATTCTAATTCAAAAGTGAATCTTGAAATTAAACAAACAAATAAATAATTACTTGATAAATTAAAAAAATAGTGAAAAGACGATTTTGTTTAAAGAAGATTTTTCTGAAAAAGGCCGAAAGGTTCAAACAATATTTCTAAGGGTCTTCACACTTTTAATAGAGTAAGGATGATAGATAAATATTAGTATCATTTATATGTGAATTTCATATTATTAATTCTTAAAGATTGTAATTATAGTTATTATGATTTTTTTGACAATAAATGTGGATAATTTTAAAATTACAAAGTAAATTACGCATAAATAAAAATACAATTAGAATATGACTGAGATTTCATTCATTTCATTTAATACTAAATTTTTAATCTCATAGTATATTAAAAGCTTAATAGATGTGTGTATGCTTATTGTCACAGCTAGGGGTGTTCACGGGTCAGTTTGGTTCGGTTATTGGTTAAAAATTCAAATTAAACCAACTTAATTTTGTCTTTTAAATTCTCAAAATCAAACCAACTCAATTATAATATATATATATATATTTATCGATTTGGTTGTTATCGGTTTTGGTTTGGTTTGGTTTGGTTTTTTGGTTATTAATCATACACAAAAATAAAAGCAGCGGTACATTTAAAATGGAGAGAACGTGACAGTAATTCATTCAAAATGAAAAATAGTTAGAATGATTGATATTATAGAACTTTCAATTACTAAATTTACGGTGAAAAGGGTTTCAAAATTCACTATTTTTGCTTTAGAAGAAAGAGTTAGTGACATTTTTAGTCTCACTAAGAATTGTCATAGACATTTATATACATAAAATTAATAATATAAATGTTCTCCTTTTGAGCATTTATACTTTCACAAGTAGATTAATAATAAAAATTATTTTTATAAATAATGTATTATGTATGTACAATTATAAAATATATGAATATAATTTGTCGGTTCGATTTGATTATTTCTTTGGTTTTTCTGAACTAATCCAAACTCAAACCAGATACTATCGATTTTTAAAAAACTAAAACCAAAATAAAATCAATTTGGTTCGATTTTTCGTTTTGAATCTATTTTATCCAAACCGTGAATACCCCTATTTATCAGTTAAAGCAGTCATTCAAAAAGAATATATGAAACATCGAAAAGAATATATAATTGTTGAGTCGATAATTTTCTTCGTATTCAAAATAAAAAAGGTCACAGTACCGTAATTTTATATTGAATTTGAAAAGAATACATAATTTTCTATTACTGAAACACATAATTATTCAAAATTTAACTTTTCTATCCCTGTGATTACGTCTTAGTCGAAGATGTTTTATAAATTCATAAAGACCTTTTATGAATTCTTTTCAAATGCAATATAAACTGAACATTCACAATTTTGAACTTAGTATGTTCGAATGTATTATTTTATTTTTAAAATATAATATAATTCAAATAAATTGTGTAGCTTTTTGTTGTGTAGTGTTAGCAACAATAATTTGAGGATATACTTATAAAAAAATAGAATATGATGTAAAGCTACTATAGAAAATTGGATAAATAATAAAATAAAATTGTTAAATTATAAGTAAAGATAAAAATAAAAATAGAATATTAAGACAAGAACATGATTAAAAAAATAGAATATGATGTAAAGCTACTATAGAAAATTGGATAAATAATAAAATAAAATTGTTAAATTATAAGTAAAGATAAAAATAAAAATAGAATATTAAGACAAGAACATGATTAAAAAAATAGAATATGATGTAAAGCTACTATAGAAAATTGGATAAATAATAAAATAAAATTGTTAAATTATAAGTAAAGATAAAAATAAAAATAGAATATTAAGACAAGAACATGATTATAAAAAATTAGTCATCGCACAAAATGGTACTTTTTATTTTATTTAATAATAAATTTAAATAATATGATATAATAAATCTAAACAAAAATTAAACTAAATATAATATTTAAATTGATAATACAGTGACAACCATCCAAATAAGATGTAAAGTGAAATTAATGTTGAGACGGAAGGAATGTTGTAAATAAAGAGTGATCGGTCATAGTTTTTGCCTTTTTAATGCTAAAGGAATTTAATGCAAAGAAAAACATGTAATGTGTCCATCACAATTCTTATCATAAGAAAGGGAAAAGAAAAATATTTGTTCCTCCAACATATTTTTTTCAATAAATATCAAGAAATACAAGAGTAAAAGTGTGTTAAAATAAAAGTTAGTTATCTATTATTAGGGATATCAAACGTTATGAAATATATGAAATGACCACTATTTATTTTATGAAATCAAATTATTGAATCACAATTACAGAATTAAGAACTTTATTTAGTTTTTAAATATGCCAAAACAAGTAATAAAAAAGAAATAAAGAGGTATCTTTAACTTCCAAATCCTTAATTAATTTGATTTTGCCTATATTACAATTGCAATTTTTTTTTCAAAACTCCTAAGGATCAAGGTTTGGAATGCTATTTCCTTCCCTTTGACCTTACGAGTATGATATTATTGACTTGGTGGTAGTCAATAGCGGAGTCAGAATTTTCATTAATGTGATTTAAAATCTGAAGAAGTAGATACACAAATTAGTCGAAGGGGACTCAACGTCAACTATATACACATAAAAAAATATTTAAACTATTGTATAAATAGTGTAATTTTTCGCCAAAGAAAGTTCGGATGAATTGTTGATAGCCTATGGGCCTGGTTGAAAAGTCACCCTGATAGTTGAATTTAGTATAATTGAGTGTAATTACACTATCTAGTTTGATTGTTTGGACATGTAATTATCTGTTCAATAGGTAATTGGGTGTAGTTCAATTCACAAGGGAGACTGTGAATTATTAGTAATTACATGGTGTAATATTAATTACAAGTTGATTATGTTTGATTCTTTCTCTTTATTTCTATTTTTATCTTTCATTTACATTTCTTTTTATTTTTATTATTTTAAATTTCATTTTTAGTTTTTATGATTTCTATTATTTTCTAAAAATGTATTTTTTGATTTTATACTAATTATATATATATATTTTTTTGATTCTCAACCATTACTTCATGTGATTCCATATAGTGTTTCGTATTATCTATTTTTTATTTAATTTTTCATTAGCATAATTTTATTATTATTTTAATTTTAAAATTAAAATAGAATTCATTGTTAAATAAGGTTATAGATTTATGTTTTTCTTTTCTTTTAAAAAATATTTATGTATATTTTGTTGAAATTTATTATGTTACTTTTTTTTGTCTTGAATATAGAAATTATGTTATATTTTTAATTTCATTTATTTTAGGAGTATTGTCTCGATATTTTACATTGTAAGTGTCACGCCCCGAGCCTACGCCTTGGACGTGGCCGACACTCGAAAACCCTTTCTGGTCCCAAGCGAACCACTTGGCCTGGCGACTTACTCAGCGGAAGACTTAACAATGATGGAAAAGATCATAAAAACAATAAATAAGCTAAATTGTCTGCATAACTAAATAAGAAAACTTGCTGAGGAACTCTGTCACCTGCGTCTGCATCATAAAACGATGCAGGTCCTAAAGACGTCAGTATGTGAAATGTACGGTATGTAAGATGGCCAAAACAGTTAAACAATATATCATAAATGCTTCTTAGAAACATAATCATGAATCATAGTCAATTAACAATAATTATAAAGGCTGGTATACTGAAAATAACTTGCTAAAAATAATATGCTGAAAATAGTAAGTAAAACATAATTGTCTTAGCTTGGGGAGTTTTTCTAACCGACAACCATCACTATGAGCTTCATGGTTATACAACGTCTTACCCACACTGCTAGAGTTGTCCCGTACTTTGTCCGGGTAGGGGACAAAGTCCTAGGGTGGTGGATCCATCCTAGAGTCTAAAGAGGAAGGTACTATAGTATAATTCTATCCTATGTTGGCTACATAGTTTATGAGTTTGAGTAATTATTCTACTCTCACCCATATCGGTGCTCAATACTACTCTCAAAACAATTTATATAGCTCATACTTAATAGATCATAAATTTTTGAAATCTAGCTTTCTTGGGGACTTAGGCCAGCTTACTACATAACTTACTCATATGACTTCTTTTAACTTTACTAAAACTAGAATCAACTCAGTGAATCAAATCATGCTAAAATCTCTTGGCTAATATGCAAAATAAGTCTTTAAAATGCACTTCTTGAATTTAACTTAAAGGTACTCAAACTAGTCTTTCCTTTTCTTGAAATAATGTCAAGATTTTCAAGAAAACTCAACAATAATAATCTTGATCATAATTGTACATACACTTAATAATAAATCTTGAATTGGATGCTAATAAGACCAAGGTTTTCATAAAATTTCATCAGGAATATATGGAATTGTAAATTAACATACTTACAAAGTTTACGGTAAACCTTGATATTTAAGGGTTCATGGGTGAAAACTGGTTTCAATTTTTACAATTATTAGCAAAATAATAACTTTTAAGTGGCCTTACATGTCTGAAAAAGGATTCTCGAAGAATTGAAGAAATTTTCTTGAAGGTTCTACCCGTTGTTGATCTTACGCTTAAATTTTCTAGGGAGGGTTTCTTGCCTTTAACATATGAATGTGAAGAAGAAATACATTTTTAAACATTAATCGACTTAAAACTGACTTAATTTTGGATATGGGGTATGAAAAAGGTCGAAATTGCCCCTCCCATAAAGAAGCAAAACCTGCCTTGAATTTACACTAGTGCGCGATGCGCACTAGTGTTATTCTGCACATTTTTAAAAATTTCAGCTTTTCGACAAAGTTGGAAAAATCACAAGTGTGGATCCGCGTTCCCTTCGCGTCGCGAAGCGGACATGGAATCCTTACTGTTTTTAAAATTTTTGGGAAAAAATAATTCACATTTTTTCGAGTTTTTGTCGAGTCGAGATTATTTTTCGACTCAATTCTTCGCACTGATCGCAAATCCTGTC